>CM031242.1:822684197-822787306 GCA_018340775.1 Taxus wallichiana var. yunnanensis | reverse complement strand
TTGGATTCATGGATAAAACAATTTTCTCCATTTGATACATCGCATCAGGGCCTCTTCCTTCACCTTATCTATTTTTTTTCTAACACAAACTCAAGCTGATCTATCAGATAGTCCGAGTGGACATAGTCTTGTTGAGGGTCCTTGGGTGACCGAATACTCCGAACTTGACAAATCTTGGTGAGCAGTCGAACATCATTGGAAGGCCTCGTGTTGGAGTCTCAGCGTTTTCTAACTCTTACGATATCTAGGGGACCGCTAATGCTTGAAGCTCCTTATTCGCCTTTTGATGTTCGGGGATAGGTGATATATTCGGCGATTACCTTTCGCTATCTTTGAGAATCGAACTTCTCAAGCGAAACAGACCATGCCACTGCTCACCGATCTTTGAATATTCATTGATCTTGTCACACTGAGCAGCTCGGGGGAGTCTCGGCGCGGTTGTGGGAGGTGCACTTCCCATCTTACCTGTAAGGCACTGAAGGCGAGTATTTATTCTGTTCTTTCGTGAGCCTTTTCTCTTCTTTGGCTTCTTGAAGCTTTTCACAAAGAAAGTGCATCAATCGCGGAGCAGAGCTTCCCCCTGGAGACTTTCGAGAGGGCGTCCCCATCGTGACTTGAGTCTTTGCTGTGAAATCTCTTTGAGAGACAGATCCTCTTTTCTTTGGTGGGATCGGGGTAAGCTATTTCCGGGGACTCTCTCACTGCGGCGCTCTTTGAGAAGCGTGTAACAGCTTGTGCTTCTTTGCTCCTTTGGCGGAATAGCACGAAAAGTCCATCGGGCGATGGGGACTTTCCTCTTTGGTGGCTCATTTCTTGAGAGATCCAAGCTGGTCCTATTGAAGAAGGACCGAGAGGAGAGGGGAGAGCTGAAAGCTTAGAGAAGAGGGGAAGAACGTGGAGACACGCAGCGGTGGCATTGAAAGAATAGCAGCGGAGGTGTCCACGGGAGGAAGGAAACCAGGGCTGCGAAGACATAGGAAGGGGAAGGGAGCCAGGAAAGGAGAGAAGAAATGGAAGGAGACAAATCGGCAAGAGAGGAGAAGATGGATGAAGAGGCGGGGAAAGGGTAGAAGAAGGGGAGAGGACACATGACCAAAGGAGTGGTTCTTGACACTTTGGGAAGGAGAGGAAGAGAAGGAGAAGGGACAAAAGGAACCTCCGTAGTCGTAGCAACGCCGAGCATCACGAGTGGATGGGCCTTCGAGGAACGTCCTCCATGAACTCCTCTTCCAAAGTTATGACTTGTTAGCTCAGGGAAGAGGACTTTCGGGGCTTCCTCCGGGCGCTTGATTCACCTCTTTGCACCCTTTTTTTGCTTCTTTGATCTTGGGCGCATTACCCCAAAGGAGAAGTTATAAAATCTACGCCGAGGTAGATCAATCCATTCATACGGCTTTTGAGCTCCGTTCTCGCATGGTTTCTTTGACCCTCTCTCGGTGTAAAGGAGCCTTGCTTCTATCAATAGCGGGAAGGGCGATTGTCCCCATCTGTGTTATTATACACCTTGTCTACTTCATCTTCCGAAGTTTGGAAGCCTTTGGGGACGATGGCTACTCCATCTTTGAATAATTTCTGCAATGCTAAGCGGGAGTGATCTGTCTCACGAGTGCCACCTCATGGATGCGTCGATGTAAATGTCCTCAATTTGAGGGACATGGATGGGATCAAGCTTAGCCCTTGGCAAGAAACGACCTCTCGGGTCGAATGTAGGCCTCTTTGGGAAATCATGCTTTAGATTGAGCAATTCTAGCTCATGCAAACATCTCCTTCGCCTTGTGATAAGTGGAACAAGTGTATCGGCCTCTTTGTGAGGGGAAAGGAGTTCCACCTTCTTTCTCTTCGACACTTCTCATGATATGTGACCATTTGCCTTGACAATTCCAATAGAACCGACTTTGGTCCAGCATACCTTGGCGACCTAGTGGGCTCGCCAAGAAGTTAACCGCCTCGGATAGGTGAATGTGGGAAATTGGGTGAGCAAGGCCCCCACTTTTCCACAAGAAAGCAGATATTCTTAATTGTGCGGCCATGAGTCGACTTTGGTCGCGGCATGCATATAATTTGGTAGAAGAAAGCATCATTGATTTTGAAAAGTGTTGGATGCTATTCTCCGACTTTAGCTACGGGTAGTATTCATATATCTTGGCACGAGGCCAAGTTCCACTCGGTGCAGCCACTGGATAGTCCCTTTCGATTGCGCGCCAGATACACTACGTAGGAGTTCATATGAAACACTCTGTTGTGGCAAGCTGTAAAGCTTTCAGAAATGGCGGCTAGCTTATTATTTCCCATGAAGCGGCGATCGGGCAAATTTTTGTTCATCGTCTCCAGTACCATAGCATCCATTTATGGAAGTAGTGGGCGTCGAAAGCTAGAAGACTACTGCTCGGGAAAGTGATGGTGTCTTCGAGTTCTTCGGAGAAGTCGCCGGTGGATAGTGCAGGGCCATGGGTCACTACCTTCTTATTTTTGAGGTAGACTTCATTCATTAATTGCATGCATAGGTCCTCATTGCCCTCCAGTCCTGGACACATTCTTCTTGGGTAACGGCCCACGAAGCTTCGGTGATGAGGGATGCCAGAATCTTTTCAAAATGGCGAGTGGTGAGTCGATGACCACTTCTCCCTTACTATTTTCGACACACTGGTGTCCTTGTTGTAAGATTGGGCAACCACCATTATGAACTCATTATCAATAATGGCTATTTGGAATCCCACGTGAAATGTAGAGCACTACCCATCAATTTATCCATCCAGGGGCTTCTTGTTACTTTCTGAGTTCTCACCCAGAATTCGTCCATGTCAATGTGGCTAATTCAGAATCTCTGACATCCATATTGCATTCCGCCTGAGATTCGGGCATTCTAACCCTTTGGTACTTATACTTCATTTCTTCCTCTGTTAGCTTAGCTTTTCCTCTTGGTTTGGCGGGTCTCTTGCTTGAGGTAGACATGTGTTCTTCAAAGCTTATCTGATGATCTGCACGTAGGAGAAGAGAAACCCAATCCAAGAAGCTTGAATTAGTCATTTGATCTTCCATTGGAATACTAGCGAAGAAAGAGTTAGAACTTTTAGGCTCGGGCGCAGGCGCATGGAAGATGTGTGTAGCAGTGCATTTATAACAGGCGCGCACAGGAAATCGTGCTACATTGGGAGTTCGATCTTTGTGGCGCATGGAAAGATTGTGTAACATGGACGAATGATGCGCCAAAGGAATATAGCGCGGCGCATGGAGGGTTTACACAACATCATGTTACTGCATCGGAGGGTGTGCCAGCGCCTATGTAATCTTTATACTTGCGCGAAAAAGGCTTTTGTTGCATCGGCCGAAACTGGGTGCGCTCTTTGGCGCGTGGAAATGGGATGCAACATGGGTAAAGGGTGCGCCAAGGCTTATAGGAGGAAGCGCGGGATTTACACTTGGAGCATGCAAAAGGGGTGCGCTTATGGGCGCATGAATTTCAGCTGTATCAGGATGGCAGGGTGCGCCATGGCGCGGATCTTTGAGTATGTTGCAAGTCGGATAGGTGCGCAGGGCGCGGCATTGTCTTGATTATTCTGGCGCGCGGTGCGCCTTGTGAAATAACTCTCAAACCTCTCTTTTCTTTCTCTTCCACTTCAAAATTTGCTTGGACAAGTAAGGTTTTCCAAAAACTTGTAAATGAGACCAAGTTAGCTACAAAAGCGACCCCTTTTCCAAGCGAGATCCAGGAAGAGAGGAGGGAAGCGAAAGCAACGAAGAAAAGATACGGACAAAGCCACGGGTGGAAAGGCTCAAACACATTCAAACTTTGATGAAAAGCTGGCGTGCAAGTTGGCATACACACCAAAACCGGACAAAAACAAGCCCAAAGAGCGAGAAAACATAAAGCAGGGAAGGGGAAGAACCTCTTACCTTAAAATATAGCGAAAATTCCTTGGCGGGTCCACAAACTGACAGAAAGCGACAGCGAGCGGTGACAAATCCGGAAAAATCACGTCTTTGACAAAAAGAACAATGAAAATGACATGGCGCGCATAGGTATATATAACAAAATTTGTCATAAATCGCCAACCACCATTTGAAAAGCGCGTGAAAGCATTTGTCGGCGAGAGGAAAGCATGCGCCCTTTGGCGCGTGGAAATGTGACAACGAGGAGAATGGAGTGCGAATTTGGCGCATCAAGCGAGTTGTCGACATGAATTTATGTGCGCCATTGGCGCACCAAAACGTGGTGTAACACGGAAAATACATGCGCCTTTGGCGCACCGAGAAGCGTGCTAACATGGAAAACCATGCGCCAAAGGCTTTTAAGGGGCGCATCAAAAATTGATGTTGCAAGGAAAAACCATGCGCCCAGCCAAAAAAGGCTCAAAAAGACTAAGTTCAAAAACTGAATTTCCCGGGAAGGGATTTTACAATATTCTGAATGCGGAGGATCCCTAACGAGGGATCGAAACAAAATTTTCGGTATGGTTATCGGTAAAATTGCCCTTGTCAATTTTACAGGATACAAAAGGATCTAAACCTTCCCAAAGTTTCAAAATCTTTTCTTCTTCTTGAGGTTCATTTGGTGAAGAATAGCCTCACAAAATACCCTGCAATTCAAGAATTCTACTTGGCATATCATTTAAATTAACAATTTTGGATTGAGCATTCTAAAATAAGTTCTTTAATTTGATGCATTCTCTGCTCCATTGAAAATGACGAGAAATTATTGGCGGGAGTGTACATGTCCTTAAACAATTGTGAAAATTGCTCTTCCACCTGCTCCGATGAACACCTTTGATTATGCTCATTTACGAGGTTGCAAGGAATCTCGGCTATGAATTCTTGAATCAAGGAGAGTGAAGTGAAGGCTTCATTTCACATGCTCTCATAATGGATCATAGAATCCTCGAGAAGTTTCTTCCTTGATTTGAGATTTAGACACCAAAGGTAACGTGTTCCTCGATGTTCAAATTCGAGAATTCCTTGATAGCTAAAGCGAGGATTCCATACTTGTCATCTCCTGTAAGCAAACCAGGCAAAATCTCATCCAAATTTTATATATTAGAAACAAAAGTTTCTTTGAAAGAAAGAATTGGATCAAGATACGCACTGACATCTTCATGAAGCTTAACCGCGGTCTTGATCGTCCCTTGGCCTAAAACGAGAATCTCATGAAAGCCAAGTTTTAGTGACATGGCCTAATGTGCTTATTTCTTTTGACAAATTGAGAGTCTCTTCATCGGGGTAGCCCTACTACAAGAGTACTAGGAAAGTGGATGATATGGGATTTATCAAATGTTGAACATATTCCACCAATTGATTCTTTTCGGCCTTGAGCTGAGAGTTCTGAGACTTATATTTCTCAAGTCTCTTTAGTACGATATCAATTGAATCTCGAGCCATCGTCATGTCACATTCTAATGTATACCTCCCAAGTCCAAGTATGGAAACTTCATAATCAGCAGGTGGCATAACATTACTCTCCTTATCAACTTGTGGGATGGCGAGATCTGCAAATCTATTTCCATCATTATCCACCATTATTCGAGAAAGCACCTTAGGCTTCTTTGGAATGACATCGTTTGAAAGTTTGAAAAGGGCATAAAAATCAATGTCAATTGCCTTGACAACCCTCTTCCTTTTCTTAACCTCGGAATCAACCCAGGAAGGAGTATCATGCACTATTTCGCATACAAAATCCTAGAGCTCAAATCAATATTCTCATTGTTCCCGACATCATGAGATCCTACTTGAATCCTATCTACGACCTTGATTTGAGGAGAAACAACCTCAATATCCACCTCCTGATTATTCAGGAGATTTTGGGAAATCCCTTCATGAACTACATGCTCCAAAGTGTTTGATATTTAAATTACTGCACTTTGAGTGGGAACTTGTTTGAAGCATAGCTAAGGATCATTTACCACGAGCTTCTGAACACTATTAAGATTGTGGGTAGAAGAATCTCTACTCGAGGTAGAAAATCCTGATACATGCTCTCTTCCTTCTTTGGGGTTAGGATCTTTAGATTTTTCTCCTCGTGACACGTTACTTGGCGAAGTGGATTTTGGTAACCACTCGTTTCTTGCTTGTTGTGTATGATTGGATGGTACAAAGGTTGATCAAGAAGAGGCTTTGGTTGAATGGAGGCCTCCTCATGTTGGCAATTTTTGTGATCCGAAGCATGATCTTGAATTGATTGTAACTTGGCAAGTTCTCTGTCGTACCAAGATATGCTTCTTTCAATAATTGGTTGATTCTTGCTATCAAGAGAAAATTCATCTCTTTTGGTCCAGTCGATTCGAGGCAATGGGGTAAAAGCAACTGCATCATATGAGGAATCAATGACATCTTCATCATCATTTATGAATGAATCGGGGGGTTCTTGATGCGGAAGGATTTGATCGAGCAAGTGTTAAGCAAGAAAACTCTTGTCTTCTTACTTCATGTTTGTCCGAACAGGGAAGCCCATATATATTCCATGGTAGGGTTATGTTGATACTTTGTTCGAAGAATCTTACGCATATATCCATTGATATCAAACTAGGCTCTCTTCACATATGGATGAATTGTGATGAGGGCAAACTCTTTTCCATGAGTTGTGCTTTGAAAAGATTTAGACATTGGTATTTCCCAATTTGGATTGGGAAATGAATTCCTGAACGGTGCTTGTCACTAAGAAGCAGATGAACTTGGAATAGTTTTCGCAAGCTCCATTAATGCCCATCATCAGCGTACTTAGGAAGCTTCCACGGGGTACTAGTAAAGCCACTCATGCGAATGTAGGAAAATGATGAAAATTGAATAAACTAGGTTCCCCATTGGGAAATGACACTCATGGCTTCTTTAGAAAACCTTTCCTCAGTATTCGATTCAAGTTCCGAATCACGCGGAAGGTGAATGCATCGTTGACTCTTCTAAAATGGTGGGAGTTATTTTTGAAACTGAGTTGAGGGTAATAATGAAAAACACTATTTGATGGTCCCATGACTCCTCTCGTTTCAAGTCCCAAAAATAGCTTTCTTCTTGCTACTGCATAAGTCAGATACGATGTCATGTAGAAGCATCTAGTCATCTTAACTTCTATCAATTATTTGTGAAGGGTGTTATTGATGATGGTGGCCCAATCCACAAACTCTTTCTTGGATAGGATGATACAGATAAATTGATACATCCATGGGTGGAAAATCCTAGTAGAGGGTAAACTAAAAACTCGACTTAGGAGAGTAATCATGTCCCGATTTCTTCCACGAAATCAACGTGGTACGATTCTTTGGGAAGTTTATCAATTCGAGGCCTTTTGGTTACTAACCGATTGTTATTAACCATCTCGGTCCATCTCGGGGGGTTCTTCATCCCAAAATTCTTACTTTGGACTGGTGAGTGATATCCGCATTCTCAGGAAAGTTAGGTATGCCGAGCAATTCCTCAATGTGCTCTGGTGTGATTAAGAGGAAAGGCTTGCGATTATCTTTAAAAATTCCTTGTCTCTCGGGATCATAGTGCTCACCAACTCTAGACAACTCGCGCCGAGATGGGAAATGTTTGCTGCTTGAGGTAGACCACTATGGTAAAGCCTATTCGAGAATATGGTTTTGCCTTCAGTTTTCACCTGTTCACAGAATTGTTGCACATTGATGTGACCTAGATTTATATTAGTGATATTGTCATATGCTGACTTAATGGAATTGGGAGGGATGATTCCTTGGAATTCATACTTGAGTGCGGATTTGTTCGATTTCTCCACTGGCTTCCTCGACCTTCTTATAGATTTGTTAGATTTTTCGGCCATTATGAATTTTGTAGAAAAATGACTTGGGCACGTAAAACAATGCAAGCGAGGGTTGGGTCTCGATCTCGAAACCCTGTCATCGTGCAAGAAAAATATGACTCACTTTAAATTTTTTTATTATTATTATTATTTAAAAACAATAATAATAATAATAATAAATAGTCCTAATTATAATTTTTTTTTTTCAAATACACACACCGAGACTCGGTTTGAATTCCGACTTGGGCGACAACGTTTTTTTAAATAAAATAAATGAAATCACCCAATTTTGATATCTTGATTTTTCTTTAATTTTCAGAGCCAATTCTGCCTAGTATGTGTGAAAATTACCTAATTTAAATAGCCGCGTACTTTGAGATTCACTTCTTCCTTGCGATCTTCTGAGTATGCGTGAATAAACTTGCTTAATTCTTCTACAATTGCGTGGATTCTTCTAGACTATTTTGGAGATTGTTGTGATTGTCTTTGTTGAAAATTTTCCTCCTACAGGTCGCGTGAGCAATGTTTGGATAGCTTCACGGTATTTCTTTCTTGTCTCTTGCGTGACCTGCCTAGGACAAATGCATGGATATGTGCTTTAGGCGTGAAAATGTGTAGATTGTTTTCCTCTGCAATTTCTTTTGAAATTGCGTAGATTGTTTAATGCTTTGCTTTGGTTTTCCTTTTGAAAAATGCATGAATCTCCTTTGTCTTCGTTAATATTTTATACCATCCTCTCTTTTTAATTTTTCTGGTCTTCTCCTCCTGGCTCTGCGTGGGATATGGAAAGCTTCTTTTCTTGAAAATGTGTGAAAAAATGCTTTCTTTTATATTTTAGACTATTCTCTTTCTTGTTGTGTGTGGTCCTTCTTTGCTTATGTGTGGGAAATTTGATGCATAAAACAAAGATCCTTCTTTTACCTCATGTGTGGAATCTCTTTTTGTTTTAGCTTTGGACTGTCCCTCTCCTTTGAAACACTGCATGACTTTTGGCTTTTCTTTATCTTTCTTTTTTTCTTTATTTTGGGTGTGCTTACTCCATGTGTGGTGTTTTGCTCAAGCTGTCCTCTCTTGTAAAACTTGCGTAGCTTTTTATCTTCTTTTGACTAGTGCTGATATTCTTTGTTTGGATTGTATCTCTTGATGAATGTGTGTAAACTCCTTCTCTCCCCCATGTGGAAACTTTAGTTTGGCTGTGTATTTCCTTGGGCTAGGCATTGGATTTGCTCAATGCATTAAAAACTTCAATTCTTCCAAAACAATGTCTTTGTAAATTCCCTTTATGGCTGCGTGGTATTTTAGCTTGGGCCTGTGCGTTGTCCCAAAACGTGGAACCTCTAAAACTGCTCCTGCATGGTCTTTTGGACTAGTCTGTATTAACAAATCTTTGTCTTCTTGTTGTTTGGAATCAAACTCCTTCACCAATGCGTATGGCTTTGGCTTTTAGACCCTGCATGAAGCTTTAGGAAATAATATTCTTGTTTCTTATACTGCCTAGTGAATGCATGGATTTCTATGGCTGTGTTTTGAGCTTTTCAATGGTCTTCGCAGTATTGTGGGATGTGATAAAATATTATGTTCTTTAGAAGAAATAAGAAGCAATTGGAGAGCTTAGCGACTCTTTCCAATGAGTCGATGGAGGAATTTATGAAGGCCAAACTGACTTCCCCTCTTCCCGGGTAGTGGAATTAATTGCCAGGGGAAATGGGGAAAGCAATGGCCAATTGCCAACGGGAATGGCAAGGTGGGTTGGCAATCTCGTTCAATTTCCCCATGTGGGAAATCGGGAGATTTCTTGCCCGTTTGCCAATTCATTGATTTGGCAATTGGTGGAGAAAATCCCACAAGCGGGAAATTAAAATAAAATTGCTAGGAAAGGGGAAATCCAGGTTCGGGAAGCCAATTTGGCATTCTTGGCAATTGGAAGCACAAGCTTACTTCCCCGGCAATAAAATAAAAAAATTGTTGAATGACTTTTAATTGATATTTATTTAATTAAATACTCCCAAGTCATTAAAAATTAATTTTATCAAACAAAGAGTAATTAATTAATTAAATATTAATTAATCAATTTTAATGCGATTTAAAGCTGGTGGGAGGAGTTCTTGCACGAAATGGATGAAGCGAAGACCGAAATGATCAAAAATGAGGCGATTGTGATGAGAGCGATAAAACACGCAAAGTAGCACTTTTTGAAAAATTTCAAAATTTCCATTTTTTTATAATTTTGCAAAGTCAAAATTCATTGATAACAAACACTCTACATTCAATTTTAAGTTGAAGGATTCTCCCTGAATATCACAAAATTAACAGAAAGTATACGCTCTACATTCAATTTTAATTTGAACAATTCTCCTCAAATTTCACAAAATTAACACACTGTAAACTCTCGATTCAATTGTAATGAACCCTACAATGTATGAGAGTTGCTTTTATAGTTACCTGGCAATTGCCATCCAAACAAGCATCGATCAAACACGAGAAAAATTAAAAGCAAAAACAAGAGAAAGCGCGAAAGGTTTTATAATAGATATCCTCATATGTATTCTTAAGAAATTATTATTACCAAATTAAAGTATAAACCGATTCGAGTTGAAAGCCGGGTGGGACCCTTGCATAAAATTGACCCTCAAGCCCATAACCTAAACTTGCCCCTGCATAGGCCATGGGCGTGATCGTTCGCTTAAACAACCCCAAATTGGTGCTAAATTTCTTCAAATCCAAGGCGACAAATCTATTGAGAGCGAAGTAGAACGCTTGGCTGCGGAAAGGATCTCATGGGCACAAAGTAGTGCGAGATGGAGCCGAGAATGCGGGGATCAAAAAATTGTTAAAAAAGGTGAAAAATGTGAAAACATCCGGATATTTGTCGAACCATCAAATTTAGCATAGTCACCGAAACAAGCTGGAAGAGCCTTTCCCATATAGGGAATGCTTTCGGTGTAATTATAATATTGCTATCAGGATAATGTTTTCTCCTTATAATTTATAAATGGTAAAACTTCCCATGAATGGTGATTAATGATGATTTTTAGAACTGTACAAATAATTTTAAAATGTACTGAAAAGGTGTATTAAAATAAAATCTTAAATACATCTATTTGAAAATGTTGATACACATAAATTTTAATGTTTTAGTTAGCATTTAGAGAATTCTGTTTTAATAAAAGACAACACATCAAATGAATACAACACTCTTGTGTACATTTTGTTAGAGTAGTCTGTCTATAGGTGTTTCAGTAGTTATAGGATAGTCGATGTTTGTGTTTGCACAAGACTTTGTCTCCCATGTTCTCATATTTGTATCTGTGTTTCTTTTGGTTGAAATATATAGAAAATAGTTTTGTTCTATATATTTCTTTTTTTTTTTCTATTACTTTGAATTTTCATATTTAGTTTCATGGTCTCAGAGCCTCATTAGACAATGTTGTTGCAATGCGGGTATAGTTTGTGAAATATGAAGCTACGGAGTGAAGTATAAAAAAAGTGGTACAAAGATGGCGTCATTTGTTGTAGAATATTCTCAGAGGATAGTAGAATGATTTGATGGCATTGGATTTAATCTCTGGAATCTTAGGATGTAGATGTTGTTTTTGAATAAGGACCTAATCAAAATAGTTGAAGGCATTGAGACTAATCCTACCAAGGATGCAGATTTGATCAGTAAGTGGGAGGAAAAGGAAGGTAAGGCTTGGTCTTGTATACTTTTAAGTTTGAGTGATAATGTGCTTTTTGCATGTAAGTGAGGCAAAAACAACAAAGGATGCTTGGGATCAGTTGATTAAATTATATGAATCAAATGGTATTAGTTCAAGACTATATCTTCGAAGAAGGTTTTTTCAATTAAAGATGCAAGAATCATAGAAGATATCATACCACACAAACTAGTTTAAATCTCTCAAAAACAAATTGCCGGCGAAAAGTGTGTGGGTCGAGTAATTTCAGAAGCGAGACGTTGTTATGACACTTCTTGGGAGTTTTCCATAATCCTATTCGGAATGGTAGTAGCACTGAGCACTCAAACTAGAACCTGGATTTTTCTAAAGTAATAACAACATTACTTCAAGAAGAAATCGAAGGAAAGATGTGGGTTTGAATGATGAGAACCCTATAGCCTTGTTTTTAGTAGCATACAAAGGAAAAGCAAAGAATAAGAGTGAAAGAAAATTTCATCCCTCCCAGTCCAATGTATCAAAGAATGGTAAAGACACAAAGGAGGAAAAAAAGAAGGAAACTATTTTCACTGTGGGGCTCCTAGACATTTTAAGAAACAATGCTAGAAAGTGGTTAGCATGGGTATATGAGGTAAAGAAAATTAAGGCAACTGAAGCTAACATGACTTCAAGCAATAACGAAGAACAATTGTTTTCAGTCATCACATCCCCAAATTTTGGTGTTTCAAAGTGCTGGTATTTAGATTCAGGAGAAAATAAACATATAACACCTGAAAGAGGTTGGTTTACATCATACAAAGAAGTACCCAAAGGGAATACTGTCAATATTGGAGATGACATCAAGTTTGAGATGATAGGAGTTGGAAATGTCTCATTGAAGATGTCGGAGGGTGCACATAAGCAAATCAAAGATGTATAATATGTCCCTACTCTAGAAAAAATTCTTTTATCAATAAGTAAGATTACCGATGCTAGAATATTTGCACAGTTTGATAGCAAGGTGTGTGTCCTAAAGGATGAGGAAAGAGTTACTATTGCTAAGGGAGTAAGAGATGGTAATTTGTACAAGTTATGTGCAAAGTAGTACCTGAAGTAGTATTGAAAACAACAGATAATGAAAGATCATATTCGGTGCTTTGGCATCATATATTTGGACATGCAAATACACATTCCCTTGAGGTATTAAAGAGGGAGAAGCTTGTAGAGGATTTAAATATGCATCTTGATTGAGTTGGGAGTGTGCGAAGGTTGTTGTTTGGGCAAGCAACATAGATTCCCCTTCTCAAAGAAAGGAGTGACAAGAGCTAATGAGCCAATGGAACTCATACATTCAGATATTTGTGGTCCAATGCAAACAATGTCACACAAAGGGGCAAGGTATTTTATTACCTTTATTGACGATTCCTCTAGAATGACCTTTGTTTATTTTCTCAAAAAAAAATCATGTGTATTAGAAATGTTTAAGATTTTGGTGAGAAGTAGCCAGGAAATCTTTTGAAATGACTTAGATGTGATAATGGGGGTGAATATACCTCAAATGCTTTCAAAATTTTATGTTCAAAGGAAGGGATCAAACTTGAGTACATTGTTCCCTATTCACCACAATAGAACGATGTGGCATAAATAAGGAATAAGACTCTTGTTGAAAGTGTCAGATGCATGCTTAAAAGTAGTGGGTTATATCTAATGTCTTTTGGGATGAAGCAGTTTCTACTGTAGCATATTTACAAAAAAAGTTTCCAACTATTGCATTGCATAAGAAGACACTTTATGAGGCATGGCATGGAAGGCAAGCCAAGTGTCAATGGTTTGAGAATTTTTGGTTGCTTAGCATATGCACACATACCAGACTAAGAATGAAGGAAGCTAGATGATAAGAGAAAGAAGTGTATAATGGTTGGATACAATGTCAATTCAAAAGGATATCGATTTATGACCCTATAACACATGAGATTATAGTAAGAAGAGACATCATTTTTGACGAAAATTTAGTTTTGCACAAATCAACAGAGATGGAAAATGCTAAGGATTCAGAAACAAGGCCTTATGATCTCGAGATCTGATGAAGAATCTGAGCATGAAGATTTTACTCCAGCAAGACCATTACAAGTTGCAGCCACACAACCCATAGGAGATGTACAAGGAGAGCAATAGCTTCGTAGATCAACAAGACCATGAAATCCCACTCAAAAAGCATCTGAATCATATGCACTTCATGTAGAAATTGATGAACCAATCAGTGTCCAAGAAGCACGTGAAAGTATTTATGCAGTAGACTAGAGGAAAGAAATGAATGTTGAATATCAATCACTCATAAAAAATCAAACTTGGTAACTCACAAGTCTTCCACCTGGAAGAAGAGTAATTGGGTGTAAATGGTTATTCAAGAAAAAGTATAAGTCAGATGGAATGATAGACCGCTACAAGGCTCGTTTGGTGGCAAAAGGTTACTCCCAAATTGTAGGTTTGGATTATCATGACACATTCTCACTTGTAGTCAAGATAACATCCATAAGAGTTCTATTAGCAATTGCAACAACCTTGGGTCTTCATGTGCATCAGTTAGATATAAAAACAACATTTTTAAATGGTTTTTAAAGGAAGAAGTTTATATGGAACAACTAGAAGGCTACATACAAGAGGGAAAGGAATAGTTGGTATGTAAGCTAAAGAAGACATTGTATGGACTGAAATAGTCCTCAAGAGCATGGTATGAACGTATTCATGGGTTTCTCCAAAGTGAAGGATACATGAGTTGCAATGTTGATTCAAATGTCTACATCAAACGTATTGGTGAGTCGGTGATCATTTTAGCCTTATATGTTGATGACACCATCATTATAAGTAATGATCTTAAGATGTTAGACTTGTTTAAATCTCAATTAGCTACAAAATTTGAGATGACCAGCTATGGTGAGATTCATTATTGCTTGGGCATTCAAATCTTAAGAGATAGGGAAAAGAGGCAAATCCATCTTAATCAAGAGAGGTACATTAGGAACATTCTCAAGAAATTTGGGATGGAAAATTACAAACCAATAAGCACTCCAATGGAAGTAGGTAAGAAACTTTCACTGGAAATGTGTCCCAAAACACAAGAGGAAGAAAATTATATGAGTACAGTTCCATATCAAAACATTGGCAAGAGCATAATGTATGCAATGGTTTCTAGCAGACTGATATTGCACACATTGTAAGCATTGTGAGCCAATTTTCTAGCTATCCTGGACCACAACATTGGGCGGAAGTTAAAATAATTTTTAGATATCTTCAAGGAATAACTAAGCATGGGATTACATTCAGTGGGAGTTCAGAAAATATCTACAACTTATAGGTTATTGTGATGCAGATTGGGCAAGGAGACATTGATAGCAAGAGATCAACTTCGGGTTTTGTTTTATCCTTAGTGGAGGTGCAGTTTCATGGGCAAGTAAGAAACAACCAACAATTTCTCTCTCCAATGCAGAAGAATAATATATAGCAGCATGTCAAGCCACAAAAGAATTGATTTGGTCGAGAAGATTACTGCAGGACATTGAGGTTACTCAAACCCAACCAATGGTGTTGAGGTGTGACAGCCAAAGTTGCATAGCCATCACAAAGCATTCAAAATATCATGGGAAGGTTAAACATATAGGGATACAATACCATTTCATCCATGAACAAATTAAGGAGAATAATATTCAAATGGAATATTACACAACTGAAATGATGGTGGCGGATGCATTGACAAAGGCATTACCGAGAATCAAGTTTGAATTTTGCAAAGAAGGATTCAATGTAATACAACCTGATTGAAAAATATTTGGCTAAGTGGGAGTGTCAGATATGTAGGAAATGTAGCCAAATATTTGGGGTTTTAGTTAGCATTTAGAGCTTTTTTTTAATAAAAGATAACACATCAAATGAATACAACACTCTTGTGTATGTCTTTGTTAGAGTAGTCTGTCTGTAGGTGTTTGAGTAGTTATAAGATATTCAATGTTTGTGTTTGCACATGACTCTGTCTCCCATGTTCTCCTATTTGTATCTATGTTTCTTTTGGTTGAAATATATAGAAAGTACTTTGTTCTGTATATTTCTTCTGTTGTTTTCTATTACTCTAAATTTTTAGATTTAGTTTCATTGTACAAATAAATTTAAAATATATTGAAAAGGTGTATTAATATTAAATCTTAAATACATCTATTTTAAAATTTTGATACATATAAATTTCAATGTTTATATTCTAGATAAATCAAGCATATCACATTGATTAATAATTTCTTATAAAGTATATTCGGTTAGTTCATACAATGATGGAAAAATTGTTTCCTAGAAAAAGGACTCCAAATTCTACAATATGGCCAAGATATTACTATTTTCTCATTAATTTGTCAACGTTAAAACCAAAAATAATTTTGAAGTGACGAGGAGTAGATGTAAAATTTATAGTCAAAATTACCTTGTGATGGTCAAATGAACGTCAAATTTAGTACATAAAATAAAACTTTACAAGTAAAAACACCACATCCCACCCCTTATTGTCATTGTAAAATACCTATCAACATAATAAAAATTATATTTAGAGAGTGATAATTAAATCAATTGAGTAGATGTAAAATTCATAATCAAAATTACTTTGTGATGGTCAAATGAATGTCAAATTTAATACAAAAAATAAAGCCTTACACAATAACATCACATCCCACCCCTTATTGTCATTGTAGAATGCCTATCAACATAATAAAGAATATATTTAGAGACTCATAATTAAATGGTTTATATTTTAATCCAAAATAACCAAAAAAAAAAACAAAACAAAATCATCATATTATCAAATAAATTAAGGTTTCCAAATCATTCTACTAATTAATATGTATCCCTTCGTGAAGGCTATAATAATAAGAAACATTAGAGCATAGGAAGCTTAAGGGTCCAATTACATAACAACTTATATATGTTGAAAAGTAATTTTAAAGCTTTCTAGATGTAGAGGAGAAAAACAAGAAACCCATTAATTGTATAGTTGTAAACAAAGGTAATTGGTCGGTCAAAATGAAGAGAGTTTGAATATGTGGTAGTCTAAGGTTGCGGTCTCATGTAAGGGGTAAGCTAAAAATTTTGAGCAGGTGTGGGAGAGAAAAATAGGATATTTTAGCATTAATAGGGTCCCATGATTTTTTATTTTTTTCTAAAATAGGAGTCTTTAGCATTAGCAAAAGTATGGTCCCATGAATCTAAATAAACAATTGGAAGGAAAAATAGGGAGGGAAGCTTAAACATAAATGCCAAGTGTCAAAAAATTCCCTAAAATTTTTAAGCAACGGATTTTTGTTTGTGCCCCCAATTGCTTTATGGGGCTAGAAATCCTCTCCCTAAAATGTAGTTGCTTAGAAATTTTAGGAGCTTTGTTGGATTTTAGTAGCAACAATTATTATTTTTACATGAGACCACATTTACCAAATAAATAGAAGCACTAGCCCCAACATGGGACAATGCTCTAAGAATTTTATGGGATTCAAGAGAATAGGGAAAAGGTTATAGATATGTGCAAATCGATTTAACATCTAACTAGACCATTTAGAAGGTCCTAGAATAAGAATCTATAGAATATTATATGACAATTAGTTATGAGTTGTCATGGGAATCCTATAAACACCTTGTAATCTAATTTGGACAAAAATTCAAAGACTTTTTGAAGAATTTATTTTGAATTTCTTGATCGCGTGGAAGATCTTGTCGAGTCAATTTTTTTAGGTTAGAGGGTTTGTAGTAATTGATATTGTAATTGATTACACGAATTTCACATTTTTGTAGTGCATAAGAACTTGATCGAGTCGAGTTATATGAATACAAATTCTTTTTATAGTTGTACATAACTTAAAGTTTGAATTTGTCTTTTTTGTATTTCATTGCTATATGTTAAGTTTGTGTCAGATCTTCAAAATTCTCTCATAATATGAGGTTTCTCAGTGTTCTTTGTATGTCTCGAGTGATACTTTTAAGCACAAGCTTGATCGAAAATGGCGAGTGCTTTAGAAAAGAATTTCATTATATAATTTACATTTAATCAAATGATTTATCCTATCATTTTAAAATTTCCTTGCCAATATTTGGTTCCGTCATCGATATCTCATTTTCTATTGATTGTGAGGATATGGTGTGATTCGTTACATGGTTTGAGAAAGGATTAGGTTAGATCATGAGTTTTTGTGATAGCTTTGAAGGTTTTATGTTGAAACCCTAAACATGGTTGGGTAAATGTGTGAGTGTGGGGGCTAGTCAATGGTAGGGTTCGAGGTTTTAATTCAAAAAGATTAGACCTTTGTGAGTCAAATTGAGAGTGTAGGATTTCATCATTTAGGAAGTGCTATTATGAATTTGATAGGAAATCTTATTAATATTATTGCCATGGAATCCTAGAGAGAGAAGGGGTTTGGTCTTGTGAATGCCATTAAAATCCTAGGAGGAAGGGAAGGAACGAGACAACTTACATGGTTTTGGAACTTGCTCTTGTTGTGAATAATTACACATAAGTGACTTTGTGGGTGATGGAAATGGTGATGTAGATGGAAAAAGTTTTCAAGAAAATAAATGCAAGATTTCCTAGAGAGTCTTTGTCTTGTCCCTATTGAATGCATGTGCCTATACATGTTGCTCTTTTGAGAAGACATTTCTTTATAAAGCTACGATTTTTCGGAATTCAAAGATGTAATTATAGTGTAGGACTATTGGTGAAAAAATAGTGATTTATGTGCAAGGAATGTTGAGTTTAGATGGTTGAGGAAGTACTATTGGCGTGAGCACTAGATAGACTACTTCTATGGTTATTGTGAGAGGAACACCAATGTATCCATTCACGGTTGGCTCTACGATGCAAATATTTTTGATGCAAAAATGAAGTTATTTGAGTATTATGGGATGGAAAATACAACCAACCATGTACATATACATGTGTGAAATTTCATGGATAACAAAGGCGGTGCTCTCATAAAAAATGAAGGGGAGTCAATTTGCAACAACACCATTTCATAGAGAGCATACATGATATAGAAAGTATGATCCTAGTTATAGACTATTGTTGTTTTTCGATGTGTTGTGAGGTAACATTATTGAAGGAGTTTCATATTCCATATTTTGAGCATGAAAGTATTTATGAGTTGAAGGAAATCAAGATAGACTAAACAAAGAGTGTGCAGGCATATGATGTATATTTTAAAACCTTGTTGTCAAATGTATCATATGAGATTCATCCACTACAACATGCACAATGGTTTGTGAGAGGGTTACTACCCCCATTTAAAGACAATTAGTTATGAATAATTTTAAAAAACATGATCTAGGTGTTGCGTTGTGTAGAAGTAGATGGGCATTTTGATACTACGGTTTGGCCATTTCTATAAGTGTAATGACTTGAGCACCTCACGAGGACTATCAATGTGCACTCTCTCAAGACCTTCAATGTACTCTCTTTGGACTATCAATTCACTCTATTAAGATTTTCATATGTACATTTTGGTAACTATCCTAAAATAACATATGTTTTTTTAATGAATTTCATCATTGTGTCTAGGGCTCTAAAAACCTTGCTTGCATTTCAAAAATTCTACACAAATATCTAGGAATTTGATCTCCTTCATCAAAACCCTAACAGGCCCAATTCGATTCTATAAATTGATAAGGAAACACATTTGTTTTGGCTAATGCAATACACACAAGATGATTGGGGGCTAATGAAAACCAAGAGGCCTAATGAAAGCCAAGATTCCCAATACCAAATTTCATTTGACTAACACCGATTATGTGTCCTTCCATAAAAATTTAGAGGATGTCCCTGATGAGGTGATTCACAAAATTGAAATCAACTCCTCTCAACCTTGGTGGAAGGACTGGAAGTGATATCTTGAAATGTATTTTCAAAACTTTTGTCCCAACAATGTATATGACATTTTGGCACCATGTTTACCCATGGTTGACAAGCTCAATGCTTATTGGTCTATATCATGCACCGAACATCACCACGTGACCTTCATGCACACTCTACCTCTTGAGTTCGTGTGGGAAAACTGATGTAGAATGAGTGGATGGCTATGTGTAATGAAATGTGATGAAGATGTTCAATCAAGCTATCGGGGTAATCTAATATCCTCTACGGGCACTAATGGAATCTCTTGTAAAGGGAAATGAAATCCTCTCTAACCTGAGTGGGTGTAATGGAGCGGTCAAGAAGAATGCACACATGTAAAAGTGAATCAATGTCCGTGTGGGAAAATCTCTCAACGGGCTGCGGGATTCGTGGAAAATGATATGCAAGAGCCTCGTAAAAGTGTCCAGACAAGGTCATGAAAATAAGCGAGTGACGCTATAGAACCGTAAAATCTAAACTTGATTTGCTAGGGTGTCCTAGAACTTGTAAGCTTTGTTAGCTTCGATGTTCAGGACATTCAATCTGCGAGATAATATCAGGTGGTGGTGGCGATGTTAAGAAAATTAGTTCATATGCAAACTTGTGTCAATGTATGTGAGTAGTTCGGGCCCATTCAATTGGGGGACCACGGGATGGCAATCATGTATTCTTGGTTGTTGTGGTCCTTGAATGGTCATGTGTGCATTTGTGCAATTTAATCTACGAAAGAAAATAACAAGCTAATCTAAATAAATGAAAGCTAACTATGTTTTTGTATTTTCCAATATAGAAGAAATGAAGCAATATAAACAATCTAATCTAATTTAAACTAATCTTTTTGTATTTTCTGAGCTTTTTGGAATTAATAGAGGAAACAAAGAAATGAAGAAATGAATTGCCTCTAATTCTAATTAACAAATCCTATACAAATAAATAGTCGGATGTAACTACTTATCTGTGCAACAATATATTTAATCTATCCTAACTAAGCGAAGATTTTCCAAAATGTAATTGTGGATGTGAATCCTCTATTCTGCCTCAGAGGCACAGGAAGAAATCAAAGCTTCTCAGAAGATTTTCTTCCCCTACAACTTCCCGACAAAAGCAAAGTAAAGAAGGATTCAATGGAGGTTTTACAAATGAAAAGATATTGCTAGTTGATTCTAAATTAATGCAGAAGCTTTCCTCTAAGAAACTTCCCTTGCAAACCCACATGGATAGGAAAGGAAGTAATCTATCACTAGAAGATTTTCAAAGAAATGGAAGCTACAATATTGATCTATCTATTTGTAACAATTGAAATGGAATATTTGCTACTCTAGTAAATAAATGTGCGTACAGATTCAGAAATAAAGAATTGAAGAAATGAAGAAACTCAATAGCAACCCCAACCTGGAAATAGGCAATGCTAGTTGTGGTATCACTTTGTGTCCCCTCAGTTATCTTTTCCAATCTTCAGTGTCCACATGAGTCCAGGAAGCTGGGAATGCAGAAGAAGCAAAGAAGAGGGTGCTGGAGCAATGGTGGCTTGTAAAAGTGGTCTAGTAGTAATGCAGGTAGAGGAAGAACAATGCAAGAGAACAATGTTTGGTTGTGTAGTCTCTAACAAGATTTCAGTAGCATGATAATGCAATTCACAATAAAATATCCGACCATTTGCTTTAGAAGAAGCATTGGTTTTATAGAACATAGGTTGGGAAATGGTCTAAGCCATTTGATAGCAATGGGATGCCACATCACAACAAGGAGGGATAGTTAACTCTCAATCAACAATTAGAAGTGGAAGAGGAGGTTGATACACATCTATCAAGCCTACAAACACGATGCAGTGGCTTGAGCCTTAACTAAGGTTACACTTGACCGTATAGATTTGTATACAGTTTTTAGTTGTTTTGTTTTGTCTCTGACCCGATGAGTATGGTATAGGACTCAAAACGTTGGAGTTTTAAAATCATTTATGCAAAATATCCAGAAAAGCATAACCAAAAATAAGAGCATGATGTTAAGGACACTTAACATGTAGTTCATTAATTTTCTAGACTTTATTTTTCTTTCCATTCCTCGGGTTTTGTACTCTGTTTATATGCTGTCTGCTATTTTTTCATTAGTTGTAGAAAATCTGGAATACAGGAAAGGTTTATGCTGATTAAGGTCATTTTATGCAGAAATTAATTTAAACCACACAACCTTGTACCCCTTTTTATAGCTTTATATGGGTTTTAGATGTTTTCCTGCAAATATTTTCTTTTAATGTCAAATACATATATCTTGAGTTTTTTAAAACTTAATTAATCTCCTTTTGAGAAATATAAGGAGTGGCTAACCTCTTTTGTGTGGTACTTTGACTCACAACCTTCTTAATCTACAAGAGACTAGAGATACCATAATTGTTGGAAAATCTATGCTAGAAAAATGTAAGATCCCCAAATGGGTCTCTCTTGTTCTCCAACAATTTTAGATCAATTAAAAACACCAAAGGCTGATTTATGACTATTATGGCAAAAATCAGATTTTTCAACAGCTGGAAAATAATTTATATTTGAAACCCTAACTGCTGCAATCTTCAAGATAGCATAACTTTCTCTACACAACTCCGATCTAGGCAAATGACATATGCCCGAACTTGGAAAAATACAAGGAACAAGATGATGTAAACCAAATTATAACAGCAACTACCAAACATGCAGATCTGACCCTCCTACTATTTCGGCCCACACATTTAGGGCATCAAATGAGCCCCAAAAATTATTTTCTCTATCCCGGATGATTGTTTATATTTTTAGGAACTCATTCATATAAAAATCAGAATTTGCGGATGCCAAATCAACTCAGAAATCAGATCTGAAATCTGATTATAAAACTGGTAAAAAACCCTTTGAAAAATTATGAAACTAATTGGCTTATTTCCCAAAAATATGTAGATGGTTTAGCAATTAAAATCAGATCTAAATACCTCCAAAATACAAAGCCAAATCTGCCCCAACTGGGTCGATCCAATAGAAGATGAACTGCTGTAATTTTATTCCTCAAATGCCTTCAAATTACACTGCTGGAAATGACTGAAAATAACACTGAAAATCTGATTACAATCAATGGGAATTTCTGAGTGAAAAACCCTCTCAATCCCTTGGGGTTTTCGTCCACAAGAGAACTCTTGGGGTTTTCGTCCACAAGAGGTATAAACTAAGGTTTTTCGTCCTTAGAATATAATTTGCAAAAGCTCAAAGCTCAAATGCAAGAGAAATATCATATAAAAATCTGGAATATAGAAGAGGCAAGTCGACTTCCTTTTAAAGGAAAAGAGCCAACAACCAACCTCCAAATCAGCCAATGAGCTCACATGATTTTTCCTATGCAAACATTTAATATTTTCCCATATTAAATGTTTTTCCCAACAATATTTCCCTCCTAGTGCAAGTTGCATTTCTCTAGGGAAATACATAAATTAATTATGTTTTTATCTTCCTAGGCTTCATTACTCCCCTTTGGCCCAAGTCGCCATTATCCTTTCTAGGAGGAATAAAATATAATAAATCCCTTTACAATGACTTTTGCCCCTTAAGGCAAATCGTATTTTCCATAGGGATTACAATTTATTTTTATTAAGCTAAATAAATTAATATAAGTGCTTTAATAATTTTATTTTATTTTTTTATAGCACTTTATAATAATTTATTATAACTTAAGTCACCCTTATATTTTTCCTTTGGCCGTCGGGTTGACAAAATAGGCCAAAGGTCTTCGATTGGAAAGGGGACATTACAGTCCTCCCTTCCCAAAATTGCTTGCCCTCAAGCAATTCTGATCTTGTTTTGTTCAAGTGTAATGCACAAGAGACAAAACATGCTGAAGTGATCCGCAAGCCTGGCACCTGTTCCTGTCAAGTGAACTAAAACTTGCCACCATATATCATCCACAAGATGCTCACATACATATACTTGGAGAAATGGTTCAACAAACTTCAAAATGAAAACTTCATCTTCTACCATATCATGCATCTCATGATGAAAATAATAAATAGGCAGCAATAAATAAGACACATTAGTATGCTCTTTATACCTTGGAATATCACCAACATCCTCGCCAATCTTGGTCTTCAAAATGTCTCGACTTTGCTGTCCTAAAATCTATGTATTAGTGTTTCTGATAATGGGCTGAAATTCCTCATAACGCTTCCTTATTGCTGCAATAAATGAGATGGCATAATTTCTTCCACACTATCTTTAATCACTGCAATCAATCCTCCTTTGAAAGGTATTTCCATGCTCATGATGCCCTCTCTTGAGGAATGCCATTCCTCATAAAATTAGTACCCACTAACCAAAGACATCTTTTCCTTGAACTCTTGTAGGTGTTGTCTTGCTTGAGCGGCTACCAACCTAGAAGCTCTAGCTCTGCTATTCCATTCCTCACACCTCTTAAGAGTTTCCATTACATCATCCTTGCTTGCATATACAAATTTCTTCTCCTCCTTTGGAGTTGAACTAATTTTCTTATCTTGGCATCCAACAAGCAACATTTCTTCCTTATTAATGCAATTAATGGAAACCATACCTTGCTCTCTAGAAACTTCTTCCTTTGGCTACAGATCTGATTTATCTTCATGTGTCAAATCAACATGTCTATCAAATTCATCACATAAATTTTTGCATACCTCATTAGAACTTGAAGACACCAAAGTGCTCTCATGAAGAGTTGTATCATCCATCTGTGAAGATTCTTTGTTCCTTCCACGTATCAACCATTCGGAAGCTATAGTGTGATATTCCTTCTTTTCTAACTGTCTTGTAGCCAATCTTCGGGTGCATGTCCATGTAGTCCATGAAAGGAAAATTCTCCTTAACATCTTGAGGAAGAATGTTATACTCCTCAAATATGCTAATCACTTCTGCTTCCTTGTCTTGCGGTGTTAGAACTTTGTGAATAGAAAATGATGATGATGATCTAGGCCTCCGATCTTGTCTGACCCTCAAACTGTCTCTTCTACCTCTTGACCTATCCACATCCATTCTCTGCATAATCTGTTGCATGGTCTGTATCATTTGTTGATGGGTGTCTACCATTTCCCTAAGAAGATCTCTATCCATATCCCATGGAAAGTTTTTTTGTCTAACTCCCATGATTCAGCTCTATCACCAACCTCTCGTGGCTGCATCAAATCAAAAACCCTCAGGTTGCACTCTATGATACCACTGTAAGAAGCTTCCAAATGGGTCTCTCTTCTTCTCCAACAATTTTAGATCAATTAAAAACACCAAAGGCTGATTTAGAAACTATTATGGAAAAAATCTGACTTTTCAAATGTCACAGGAAAATAATTTATATGTGAACCCTAAGGTGCAATCTTCAAGATAGCATAACTTTGAATACACACCTCCGATCTAGGCAAATGACATATGCCGAACATGGATTTTCATTAACAAATACAAGGAACAAGATGTAAACCAAATTATAACATCAACTACCAAACATCAAAATCTAACCCTCCTACTATTTCGGCCCACACATTTAGGGCTTAAGCAAATGAGCCCCAAAATTATTTTCTCTAACCATGGATGATTGTTTTATTTTTGGAATTCATTCATATAAAAATAATAAAATTTTTGCAAATGTAAATCAACTTGAAATCAGATCCAATGTGATTACAAGAATGTAAAACCCTTTGAAAAATTATGAAACTAATTGGCTTATTTGCAAAATATGTAGATGGTTTAGCAATTAAAATAAGATCTAAATACCTCCAAAGTTACAAAGCCAAATCCTGTTATTGGGTCGATCCATAGAAGATGAATTGCTATAATTTTATTCCTCAAATGCCTTCAAATTATGGCAGGTTTTGAAATGACTAAAAGACAACATGAAAATCTAATTTACAATCAATGGAAATTTCTTAGTGAAAAACCCTCTCAATCCCTTGGGGTTTTTGTCACAAGGAACTCTTGGGTTTTTGGTCCACAAGAGGTATAAACTAAGGTTTTCATCCTTAGAATATAATTTGCAAAAGCTCAAAGCTCAAATGTAAGAGAAATTCATATAAAAATCGGAATATATAAGACATTTGACTTCCCTTTTAAAGGAAAAGAGCCAAAACCAACCTCAAATTACCAATGAGCTCACATGATTTTTCCCTCATTATTTATTTTCAAAATTTAATATTTTCCCATCTAATGGAGAAATTTGAAAAATTATTAAAGTTGCATTTTCTCTAATATTGTAAGATCCCCAAATGGGTCTCTCTTGTTCTCCAAGAATTTTAGATCAATTAAAAACACCAAAAGCTGATTTATGACTATTATGGCAAAAATCAAATTTTTTTCAATGATTTGGAAAATAATTTATATTTAGAACATTCCTAACACTTTGCAATCTTCAAGATAGCATAACTTTTCAATTACACAATTGTAATGTCCCCTTTCCAATCGAAGACCTTTGGCCTTTTTGTCAACTCGATAGCCAAAGGAAAAATATAAAGGTGACTTAAGTTATAATAAATTATTATAAAGTGCTATAAAAAAATAAAATAAAATTATTAAAGCACTTATATTAATTTATTTGGCTTAATAAAAATAAATAATCCCTATGGTAAATACAATTTGCCTTGAGGGCAAAAATCATTGTAAAGGGATTTATTATATTTTATTCTTCCTAGAAAGGATAATGGTGACTTGGGCCAAAGGAGAGTAATGAAGCCTAGAAGATAAAAACATAATTAATTTATGTATTTCCCTCAGAGAAATGCAACTTGCATTTAGGAGGAAATATTGTTGGGAAAAACATTTAATATGGGAAAATATTAAATGTTTCATGGGAAAAATCATGTGAGCTCATTAGTTGATTTGAGGTTGGTTGTTGGCTCTTTTCCTTTAAAAGGGAAGTGACTTGCCTCTTTATATTCTAGATTTTTATATGATAATTTTCTTTGCATTTGAGCTCTAAGCTAAGGGAAAAAATTCAAGGACAAAACCCCTTTGTGAATTCTACTCTCTTGTGACGAAAAACCCTAAGAGTTTGAGAGGGTTTTGCTAAATTCCCATTGATGTAATCAGATTTTCAGCCAAAAGTTATTTTGTAAAGAATCATTTAAGCTGAGTTGTAATTTAAGGCATTTGAGGAATAAAATTAGAATAGTTCATCTTCTATTGGATGAACTTTGAAGTTGAACGATTTGGCTTTATATTTTGAGGTATTTAGATCTAATTTTTAATTGCTAAACCATCTACATATTTTGGGAAATAAGCCAATTAGTTTCATAATTTTTCAAAGGGTTTTTACGGATTTTATAATCGATTTCAAATATGTGAGAGTTGCTTTTGGCATCAAATGTTCTAGATTTTTATATGAATGAGTTTTTAAAAACATAAACAATCATCCTGGGGATAGAGAAAACAATTTTGGGGCATTTGATGCCCTAAATGTGTGGGGCCAAAATAGTAGGAGGGACTATGCATGTTTGAAGTTGATGTTATAATTATTTGGTCTTCATCATCTTGTTCCTTGTATTTTTCTAAGTTGGGCATATGTCATTCAAGCCTAGATCGGAGTTGTATAGAGAAAGTTATGCTATCTTGAAAATTCATCTAGTTAGGGCTTCAAATTTAAATTATTTTATCCTCATGCAAAAATATGAGCTATTTTGCCATAATAGTCATAAATCAAGTGTCTCCTCTATTTGGTGTTTTTCCAATTGATCATAAAATTGTTGGACTACAAGAGAGACCCATTTGGGGATCTTTCAAATTCATCACATAAATTCCTCTTTTAGGAGGATTAAAATATAATAAATCCCTTTACAATGAATTTTGCCCTTTAAGGCAAATCGTATTTTCCATAGGGATTACAATTTTTTTTTATTAAGCTAAATAAATTAATATAAGTGCTTTAATAATTTTATTTTATTTTTTTATAGCGCTTTATAATAATTTATTATAACTTTAAGTCACCCTTATATTTTTCAATTTGGTATTTGGGTTGACAAAATGGGCCAAAGGATTCGATTAGAAAAGGGGACATTAGGTCCTCCCTTCCCAAAATTTCTTTTCATGTGATGAATTATGATGGTTAGTAATCATAATCCTAAGAAGATCGCTATCCATATTTTTTGGAAAACTTTTGCCTACTTTATGATTGGCTCTATCACCAACCTAAATGGCTACATCAAATCAAAAACCTTGTGAGAGGAACATTGAATGAACCATTTGAAAGATCCCCAAATGGATCTCTCTTGTTCTCCAACAATATTAGATCAATTAAAACACCAAAGGCTGATTTATGACTATTATGGCAATCACACTAATGCAGATCTGAATAAAATGCGACTAGGGTTTTGAATAGAATCTACTCAAATGTCAATACAATGCTAGCTTTTCTATATTAGCAGACCCAGAAATGATACCCAAGCTGATTTATGACTGTGCAACAATAAATATAACTGCTGCAGAAGATTTCCAGCAATGGCGACTAGTTTGGTATATAAAATTCCCACAACAGCAATCAAACCAAATAAAATCTGACCTGTGCGTATTGGCAGCTTAATATACATATAAAATCTGACTTTTCTGAGTTAATATTAATCTGAAATTTATATCAGAAATCTGCAGATCTAAAGAGGCTGAAACAGTAATATAAATCCATCCATAATATTGAAAATACCTTCTCCTGAGTTGTAAAAATAAATACAACAGATAGCAGCAAGGATCAGACCTTAGAATGACTTCAAAACATCACATAACAGCCAAGGATGAGTCGCTCCATTAGAGAAAGTTAGGCAACACTCCAAATACGATCTTCAATTCTTTTACCCGATGCAAAAACTCCTCAACTACTGCTGGAAAATACTGAAAATACTCATGCTAGCACAATAGAATTTCCTGTGTGGAAATCCCTCACATTCTCTAAGAGGGTTTTCGTCCTCCAGAGGCAATATACTAAGGGTTTCGTCCTTAGAATATTTTAATACAAAAGCACTTGGCTTAAGATCAGATTCAGAAATGATAAGTGATTACAATGGTGCTCTACCCAAGCCGCCCCTCTCCTTTTTATAGGAAAAATATTACAAAATGACCTTTTCATCATCCAATGAGAAAAGAGTGCCAAAATACCCTAAAAGTATACCCAAACCTAGGCGCACTTTTCTCCTTGAATAAATAAACATTAAATAATGTTTTATTATTTTCCTAATGTCTATTTGGCCTCCCATGCCAAGTCGCACTTTTCTTGGGAAGAGTGATAACTTTTATCCTTTCTAAACTTACTTTCCTTCCTTTGTCCAAGTCGCATTTTTGCCTAGGGATGACACAAAATAGCATGGGTCTCTTTCTACTCTCCCTAGAAAGGATACAACATAATATTAGACCCAATGCACCTATTTAGAGATTACAAATTTATTATTAAGTCAAATAAATTAATACAAGTGCTTTATTAATATTTTTGCACTTTGTAATAACTCATTGTGACTTAAGTCACCCTTATATTTTTCCTTTGGCCGTCGGGTTGACAAAATGGGCCAAAGGTCTTCGATTGGGAAAAGGGACATTACAGTCCTCCCTTCCCGAGATTGCTTGCCCTCAAGCAATTCTGATCTTGTTTTGTCCAAGTGTCATGCACAAGAGACAAAACATGCTTTGAAATGTTCTACCAACTGCCCACCTGCACTGCGCCAAGTGAGCTATAACTTGCCACCATATTCCATCAACAAGTTGCTCATATATTTGGAGCAATGGTTCAACAAACTCCAAAATGAAGACTTCATCTTCTACCATATCATGCATCTCATGATGAAAATAGATTGGGCTAGGCAACAATAAATAAGATGTATTATTATGTTCATCATACCTTGGAGTATCGCCAACATCGACGTCAATCTTGGTCTTCAAAATGTCTTGACTTTGCTGCCCCAAAATCTGAGTATTAGTGTCTACAATGGGCTGAAATTCCTCATAAATCAGCTGCTGCGATAAATGAGATGGCATACTTTCTTCCACACCATCTTTAATCTGTGCAATCAATCCTCCTTTGAAAGGTATTTCCATGCTCCCGGCTGCCCTCTCTTGAGGAATGACATTCCTCATACCCTGCTGCCCACTAAGCGAAGACATCTTTTCCTTGAACTCTTGTAGGTGTTGTCTTGCTTGAGCGGCTACCAACCTAGAAGCTCTAGCTCTGCTATTCCATTCCTCACACCTCTTAAGAGTTTCCATTACATCATCCTTGCTTGCATATACAAATTTAATCTCCTGAGATGGAATAATTTCTCTAGCAAGCAAAGTTCTACTAACACAATTATTTTGTTCAATGGAAATCATACCTTTTGAAGCTTCTTCTTCTTCCTTTGGTTGCAGATCTGATTTATCTTCATGTGTTAAATCAACATGTCTATCAAATTCATCACATAAATTTTTGCATACCTCATTAGAATTTGAAGACACCAAAGCGCTCTCATGAAGAGTTGTATCATCCATCTGTGAAGATTCTCTGTTCCTTCCACGTATCAACCATTCGGAAGCTATAGTGTGATATTCCTCTTTTGCCTGCTCAGTCTTGTAGCCAATCTTGGGTGCATGTCCATGTAGTCCATGAAAGGAAGATTCTCCTTAACATCTTGAGGAAGAATGCTATACTCCTCAAATATGCTAATCACTTCGCTTCTTTGTCCTGTGGTGTTGGACCTCTGTGAATAGAAAGTGATGATGATCTAGGTCTCAAACTATCTCTTCTATCTCTTGACCTATCCACGTCCATTCTCTGCATAATCTGTTGCATGGTCCGTATCATCTGTTGATGGGTAGTAATCATAGTCCTAAGAAGATCGCTATCCATATTCCATGGAAAGCTTTTCTGTCTAACTTCCATGATTCAGCTCTATCACCAACCTCTCGTGGCTACATCAAATCAAAAACCCTCCAGGTGGGAGGAACATTGCTCTGATACCACTGAAAGATCCCCAAATGGGTCTCTCTTGTTCTCCAACAATATTAGATCAATTAAAAACACCAAAGGCTGATTTATGACTATTATGGCAAAAATCCTAATGCAGATTTGAATTTATTTGGGAAAATGCGACTAGGGTTTTAGATAGATCTTAATGCAAATGATACCCAAAAATTACATTTTCGTTCCCAAATGATTACTCGAATATTTAGCAACTGAATCATGCAAAAAACTGAATTTATTGCAGCCAAAACAACCCAGAAATCAGATCTGAAATCTGATTAATATTCTGCCTGGAAACCCTTACAATATACTTCAGAAAATGATGAAAATACAGCGATTTGGTTTATAATATTATGGAGAATATTTGACAAGTATTTTTAAAGGAAATACCTCTGGAAAATGCTGCCAAACTGCCCACAACAGATCGATCCAACTGCTGCCCAAAAACCACTGAAAATACCTTCAAAAACTCTTCACAAACACTGCTGAAATAAACCTGGAAAATCTGATTAACACGCTGGAAATTTCTGAGTGAAATCCCCTCTCAATCCCTTGGGGTTTTCGTCCACAAGAGAACTCTTGGGGTTTTCGTCCACAAGAGGTATAAACTAAGGTTTTTCGTCCTTAGAATATAATTTGCAAAAGCTCAAAGCTCAAATGCAAGAGAAATTATCATATGAAAAATCTGCCATATAGAAGAGGCAAGTCGACTTCCCTTTTAAAGGAAAAGAGCCAACAACCAACCTCCAAATCAGCCAATGAGCTCACATGATTTTTCCTATGCAAACATTTAATATTTTCCCATATTAAATGTTTTTCCCAATTCCCTCCTAGTGCAAGTCGCATTTCTCTAGGGAAATACATAAATTAATTATGTTTTTATCTTCCTAGGCTTCATTACTCCCCTTTGGCCCAAGTCGCCATTATCCTTTCTAGGAGGATTAAAATATAATAAATCCCTTTACAATGACTTTTGCCCCTTAAGGCAAATCGTATTTTCCATAGGGATTACAATTTATTTTTATTAAGCTAAATAAATTAATACAAGTGTTTTATTAATTTTTTTTGCACTTTGTAATAACTCATTGTGACTTAAGTCACCCTTATATTTTTCCTTTGGCCGTCGGGTTGACAAAATGGACCAAAGGTCTTCGATTGGGAAAAGGGGACTAGTGCGACTAGGGTTTAAGAGAGATAACAATGTAAATCACACCAAATAAAAATACTTCTGATTTCTAATGACTGCCCAGATATTTGGGGACTGAATTACATAAAAAACTGAACTTATTACAGTCCAAAAATGCCCAGAAAATCAGATCTGAAGTCTGATATTATTCAGATTGAAAATCTTCAAAATGCACTTCAGAAAATGATAAAAAGTACAGCGATCAGATTACAATATGATGGCAAACATTTAACAAATGTTTTTGGATAAAAATACCTCTGAATTCGCTGTTAACTTGCTTATACTGGGCCGACCCAACTGCTGGTTGAAAATCACTGAAAAACATCTGTAAATCTCCTCATAAACATGGTGAATCAGATCCGGAAATGATTAATACCGTTGGGAATTTCTAAGTGAAATCCCCTCTCAATCCCCTGGGGTTTTCGTCCGCAAGAGATAAATTCACAAGGGTTTTCGTCCTTGGAATTTTTTGATAAAAGCTCAGAGCTCTTAGCAATGCAAAAGATGATAATAAAAATCTGGATTATAGAAGAGGCAAGTCGACTTCCCTTTTAAAGACAAAGAGCCAACCTCCAAATCAACCAATGAGCTCACATGATTTTTCCCATGCAAACATTTAATATTTTCCCATATTAAATGTTTTTCCCAATAATATTTCCTCTAGTGCAATTTGCATTTCTTTAGGGGAAATACATAAATTAATTATATTTTTATCTTCCTAGGCTTCATTACTCTCCTTTGGCCCAAGTCGCCATTATCCTTTCTAGGAGGAATAAAATATAATAAATCCCTTTACAATGACTTTTGCCCCTTAAGGCAAATCGTATTTTCCATAGGGATTACAATTTATTTTTATTAAGCTAAATAAATTAATATAAGTGCTTTAATAATTTTTTTATTTTTTTATAACACTTTATAATAATTTATTATAACTTAAGTCACCCTTATATTTTTCCTTTGGCCGTCGGGTTGACAAAATAGGCCAAAGGTCTTCGATTGGAAAAGGGGACATTACAAAAAAATTAGCAAGTTCTGAAATAGAATAGGTTTTTCCTCAAGGAAAATGCTCTTGTAGATTGCGTGCAGGGAAATTCCAACTAGAAAATTAAAGACACGGAGTTGCTGGTTCTTGAACAGGAGATGATTGTGAATGATGTGGAGGCAGAGCAAAATGAAATGTGAGAAGAGAAGTCTCTACCTTCTCAAACACAGGATATACAAACTGAGAACTCTCCCAGAATGAAGAAGACAATTATTGTAGGATAAGTTTTTTTGAACAAAGCCTTTCAAAGGCTAAACAAACTCTGTCTGGATGCGAGGAATGCATAGCTGTTGATGGTGTTGAATGCAAAATTGGAAGTCCAGTATTGGAGCCAAATACATCACATAACATTCTTTGCACAGAGGAAGATGTTATGATAGGAAATTCAAAGGACTATGGAACACCTTCTGTAGTTCTAGATCTGTTGAAAGTAGAGACAATTCAATCTGATGGGAAGCTGGAGGTAGATGACATTACGAACTATGAAAAAGCAGCGGGTCAAGTTCTGAAGAAAGAAGAAGAGGGGATTTAAGATATTGGTGTAGTGAGAAAAGTTAACAAGAGATTGAAAAGGACAATATCTGATTTGTTGAAGAAAAGTAAGGAGATTATTAATAATTTTTGTCTGCTGATCTCACAGTTGGAAGAGCAAGTATCTCAGTGCAGCAAGAGGAAAAAATGGGGGGTGGAAAGGAAAAAAGTATAACACATCTACAAAGGAAAGAGCTGCCCAGCCAAATGACAGGAGGATGAGGAGAAAAGTGGATAGACATTCAAAAAAAATCTTCAAGGAGGATTTATTCCGAGTCTCTCCATTCATGTTTTGAAATAGGTCGTCATAGTGTGTGGGTTTATGTCTAGGCCCTGAGGTTCACAGCTCAAAATTATATTTAGTTGTGGGTTTGTGTTTGAATCTTGACATGATATCAAATTTTAATTGTGGGTTTGTGTTTGAGTACTTGTTGTGGGTTTGTGTTTAAGTTTCGTAGCTCAAAATCAAATTTGAGTTCAATGTCATATTGCATCAACCAATCCAGAAGTTTGTACGAATTTTTTCATGGCTAAATGGCGAGTTTCTTCCTCGATAGGTATGTAACTCCTCAGAGCGCCTTCAAGCTAGTTTTTTAATGTATGTTTTACAGCTTGTACTCTTGTACTCAACATTGTGGTGAAAAGCTGTAAATATCAACAATAATGAAACAAAGTTTTCAAAGGGATCATATGATTCCTGGAAAGAATTCTGTTTGTTTTTTTTTCATTTGCATACTATGATTTACAAAAATAATTGAATTGTTGAACAGCATATTGCTTCAAGGAATGCAAATTTATGCAGTCAAGGTACGGCTCATCACTTGCAGCTTTAACAACGTACTGAGCAATTTACTCCATCAAGATGACCTTGTTCCCATAACACAAGGATACTCCTACCACATTAGGACATTCTTTAACGTCTTGATTCAACTCTTTCAGTGAAGACACTACAAAAGCCACTTTAATTGTGAGATTGCAGTGTCATAGTAATAATACATGCCAAAAGTTCGGGACTAATAAACATGCATCAGCAGGGGTAATGGAGGGAAAGATTTCACTTATACATTATCAACTCACGATTCAAACGCTTCTATAATTCAGTCATTGTTTCTAACATTTTTAAAGATGTAAAGCAGATTTCAGTGATAGATTAGCAACAACACCTATAGTTGTTTGGCTAATACAGAAAAGTCGTCGTATTTACGTTTATGGGCATTCTACATTTGCAGCCAGGGCTGTAATTTTCATGAGGAGTTGACAATTAATTCTGACCTTCAATTTATGTATATTTGACGGTTGCTAAGAATTTTTTACTTTTTCCTTGGAGAAGTCGGTCAAAATTTTGCAATATCTTGGTCGTACGGTGGAGTTTGGAGCCCACTGTTTTGAACAAAGATACCATAATATATCAGAAAACAAAAGAGTATATAGATAAGATTAGCAAATCAATCACTGAAATCTCTCCTGGCATACTTTGAAACTCATGTGCAATAGCTAGTCTACATGTGCTGCTAAATTAGAAAAACATTTTTCCAACTAACACCTGCAAAGAGCATCCAATACATGCTCGGCGAAATCTGACAACAGAGAGAAATTTTCAGAAAGAGCTGATAACGTCTTTGTCGAAATATTGTCCAGTAGGCCCACCCGGAGGGAATAAGGCAATCCTTAGCACAAAGGCTGCACCTTCAGCTGCAGACAGGTCTCCTTCTTGACCTGTCATGTCTGTCTTGACAAAACCAGGATGCAAGCAGTTAACATAAACCTCATGATGATGCCCAGGATGTCTCCCAAAATCTCTAGCCACAACCCGAGTGTAGGCATTCAGAGCTATCTTCGATATGCGGTAAATCCCCCCAAATCCAGGAGGCCAACCCTTGCCTTCAACCTGCCCTGACTGAACATCATGGAGATAGTTATTAACAAAAGCATCTATGGTTTCTTCCTTTAAGTTTTCAACATCAGCAAGCTGCAGTCTGAGGGCCTCGTTTCCAAGATGCTGAACGATTCACCATTCTGTGATCAGTAACTTTGAAATTTATCCTAGAAATATGTTGGCTATCTACAAAATGCATAATACTATTTGAGAAATAGTTTTGTACCTATTAAGGAAAATCAAAATTTGACCAAGAGATACAATAAAAAGCTGGAATCACCATGGAAGAAATGAGTATGTTGTAAAAAGTGTAAATGAGGCAACAAAAATCTAGATGTACATGAAGCTTAAATTTAATTGTAATTGGATTAAAAAATTGGTTTGTCAATCAGGATGTTGTTCTGCATTGAAGTTGACTTGGCTACTATATAGCCCACGAGGGTTGCTTTCAGGCCTCAATATGTATAAACAGGATGAGTCCAGATGTGACTTTTTGGCAGATTTAGGTGGAATAGTTACACCTAAAACCTTGGCATCTAAGCCAAAAGTAAGTATGGTCACTCATGCAGCACATAAGGGGTTTGTTTCCCTGTTCCTAACAAAAGAAACAAAATTGTGGGTAAGAGACGACCTTGAGGAGTCCTCCAATTGACGAAACGTTGACAATTCTTGATCCAAAAGGCGATGGCTTCATCAGAGGAAGTAGGGCTTTCACCATTCTCTTGGCGCCAAAGTAATTTGTCTCTATGCATGTCATTATAGTCTGGTAATCTTGGGTAATTCCTTCTGTAAAGGATGGGTTGCCCTGGGACAGTACACAAATAATAATCACCTCCAATTCAAAACAAAACAATTATATTGTAAATTGAGAAAGACAAACAGCAACAGAATACCGTCAAAACAAATTTCAGAAAAGAATAAAAGGATTATTTCAAAAAAGGTATTAAGAGAGGCCTGGCTTACTATCATCATTCGCACGTTGATCCCTTGACTTGCCCATAATTCCCAATCTATTTTGACCCCGCCGGTTCCTGCATTGTTAATCTGAGAAGCACAGAGGCAAAAGAATCAAATACCTTCATCTGATGCAACGAGTGCTAAGTGGACTATTCAAGGTTACAATGCATGTCATAAAAGAAATGATTGTTCATGAGAGTTGGGTTACTGAAAGAATGATGGGTCGTTAAAAAAATGAATGCTGATGAGAAATGGGTTGATGACCAAAAATTGGGTCACTGAAAGAATGAAGGATCATAAAAACAATTACTCATGAAAAATGGGTTACTGAAAGAATTACCAGAGAATTGGGTCACTGAAGAAATCACCAAACAGTAAACGAAGGTAGTCTAATGCTGTAGACCCCCACAAGGTCTGTAATTTGACTATTTTGCTCAGGTCTTTCTTATTCTGAAAAAAATAAGGTCGGCAGAAAGATGGAGCATAAAGAAACTACTAATGAGAAATGGGTCACTGAAGGAATCACCAAAGAGCTAAAACACTAAACGAAGTTAATGCCTAATAAATGATATCTAGTGAAAAGCCATTCAATAATTAGACTTCTGAGGTCTGTAATTTGACACTTGAGTTGACTTAATGGTGAAGAACTTGTGCTCTTGAAAGAGAGATTACAAGTTCAAATCCTGCAGGGGGTAGGGTATGTATGCCTTGTATTTGAAGTACAGTTAGGTGCCTCCTGCGAACTGGGAGTATGAGGTAGTCTCATATGCTATAAGCCGCCTGGCATGATTGGACTATAAAACCCCTTATCATTATTATTATTATTATTTCGAATTCTCAGAAAAAATAAAGATAAAGATGTAAAAACATTAGAAGTAATGCTCAGTGAAATTTCACACCTGAATCTTATGGGCTTAATTGTGTTGACCCAAATTTCAATATTAAAAGATGTGGAATAATAATTGAAAACCTTCCTCTATCAGTAAAATTCCAGGTTCTAGCTACACGGGGATAAGTTGAATACCAGAATATCGATGTCATTGAAATTTTGACGGAGCCACAGGGCAAAGTCGGAGACACTCTCATCACTCTGCACGTCCAGTTGATGGAAATGGACATTTGGGTATCCTAAATCATTGAGCAGGGCTGGTCCAGTGTGAGGATTGCGAGCAGTAAACACAACAGTTAAGCCCTCTTTTGCCAGAAGTCGAGCAGTCTCCAGACCAATACCTCTGTTGGAGCCCGTGACCACAGCCACTGTGTTCTCTGTCCACCATTTTGTTCCCTCTCTTCAACAAAGCAAACAATTATTCCCCAAAAAAAATTAGTAGGAGCCATGATATGAATAATGAGAATATAATCATAATTCAAGAAAACGGGATGCCCAGGAACAAACCCATACTTCTGCATGATTCCCTTGGAAATTCCCTTAAATCTGGTATCTATATGCCGATACTGTGTTACGTAGCAGAAGGGAAACTAAATAAGAACGACATAGATTTTCTCCTATTTTAAAAGGAAAGGCTCGTAGTTTTTTTTTTTTTACATCTGTTCCTTGACCGCTACCTACCTTGACCGGGAAAAAAATTATTCACTATTTCAAGGTGGGACAATTTAAGCTGGGATTTCATCCGAACCAGTCAGTTCAATTATGTTGGATTTTGCCCCACCTTTTTGATTTTTTTTTGGGTTGGACTTGAGAAGTGACTGGAACCACTGATTTTTCCAATAAATGAGGCTTCTAATAATTCCAGTTAATAAATGAGGCTTCTAACTAAAATAAATAAATAGATCAATCTGAGATGTAATCTTGGAGAGAAATATATTTGTGCGTTAATTATAATACTAATGTGATGGGAAAATGCTTGTAATGTTTCTTGATTGTGTGCAAAGTAATAATGTTAGGTATGTTGATATGTAGAGTATTTTTTTTATTTAAATTGTTTTTGAATGTTATGTTGATATGGAGAGATTTTTTTAGGTTTTTTTATTTATTTTTGCTTTTGAAATTTGAAAAGTTTGAAATTTAAATTTGAAAAAATTGAACCTAAAAATTTGGAAAATATGAAAAATGAAATGTGATTATCTTATTTAAAACTAGAAAATTAAAAGTAATAAATTGCGTAGAGTTAAAAACTCTAAATCTAGAAACTTTGAATTTACTATATATATATATATATATATATATATATATATATATATATATAGGTATTTTATTTGAAACTTGACAATCTAAATCTTGAAAATTTCGGAAATATTATAAATAATGGTACCCTTTCTAATTCATGAAATTGACATATATAACTATTTTATTGTATCCATAAATGAAAGTGAAATACACATTACTAACCCAATTCCAAACCTCGAATATCAAAACCATGAAAACACGAGAATTAGATTGATTATCTAGAGAATTAGTTTCAAACCTTGATTATCTATTTGAAAAACTAAAATTGTCAAGAGCTAAAACTTGAAAATGCCAAAACCAGAAGTTTAAGACCCGAAATATTCAAACCTAAAATATCCGAAAACTCCAAAACTCAATACCCATAAATGAGAAAGCCTAAAACCCAAACCCAAAAATCTTCAATAAGAATACTCAGAAAAAAGGAAAACACATTGAAATAAAATGCCCTTGAAACCCAAAATATGAAAATACACCAATAGCCCTATACACAAAAACCTTGAAAATTCCAAAGACTCAAACATGAAAATCTTGAAAACCATGAAATCCAGAACCCAAAATCCAATAATTTGGGTCCAAAAATCTCAAAAACATGAAAAGTAGATTGATACTAAAAACCTTGAAATCTGAAGATTAAAATTTGAAATAGCAAAACCCAAGCCCTAAACTTGAAACTTCAAAAACAAGAAAACCTCGAAAACTGCAAAACTTCAAAGCCTCCAACATGAAAACCTAAAACCTCGAACCTAAAAATATTACAAATTTATTGATATAAAATACTCCAAAAATGCAAACTCGAAATCTAATATTTCAAATATGAAAAAAATGATATAAAGTACTCCATAAATAATAGAAATAATAATTTAGTGTTTATTATTATATAGTTTAATTTATCATAATGTAAAATAATGCACATGTTAGTAATGTGTTGATTAGGTGTCATTAGTAGCATATTGTACTTGCATAAGGATGTTTCATCCAATTACGATTGAATAAGTCACTCTACTTAAATTCCCATTGCTTTTTTAAAATGATTTTTGGCACTAATTGTGAACATGTTTTAATGCCCTATTTGGCTTGTAAGTCAACTATTTAATATATATTGTTGTCATGCAAAATGTTAAGCATGAAAAATTCAATTTTTTTGACATGATAACCTAAGCCACCCTTGAAAATCCTTCTCTCGGTTAATGTGCACTTGCCCTCGGCCAACTTAGTCAATTTGTTACCCTCATTATGGCATGGAGGGATTTTCTAATATGTTTTTCAATTGTGTTTCATGTGAAGGGGATGTTATCCAAGTTGATTCATGAATAAATTTTGATACAAGCAAAGACAAGTGCTTTCAAAGGCCTCAAAAGGCCTATTTTTAAGCTTTTGCACCTAGTGAACACCCTCCGGGAATGAAAAGAGTAGAGTCAATGCATCCAAGTAGTGCATGGCAAATCCTTGTGATCGCCTGAGGTAGTTTAGGAAAATTATGCAAGAAAAATCAGGTTTGGGAATAAGTTGTGTAACATCGGGCTACTTGTGGCATGGTGTAAGGAAATGAAAATAGTGAAAAAGCTAGTCAGCTTGTTCCAGACATATCAGGAGTCTCGGGATGAATTGGAAAGAAACTAGATACTTGTCGGAAAGATGAGGAGACATAATTCACATTGAAAAAGGTTTTAGGAGATTCTATGGTGTAGATTTTGAGATATGGGCCCAACAGGGTAGATGAAGATCCATGATCTCGGTTGAGATTTAAGCTGGAGGTTTTGGGAGTTATATGAATGTTTTGGACTTGATTAAAATTCCAAAATGACATATGAGAGGTCCTTTTCACACCCAATGGGTTGGCTTTCATTTTCATCATAATAACTCAGCTCAATTGAATGATTATGAGGGATTAAAAAGGCTTTGTATTCGAATAAAAAAGGACAGAGACCCCAGCGTCATCATATGGATAGGTACTTGTACTACAGAAATAATCAAAATGGATTTGGAAGGTATGGCACCAAAATTAGAGTGGGAAATTGGAATCCCAATTCTAGTGGCAAGAGCGAATGGACTGGATTATGCTTTTACTCAAGGAGAAGATACTGTGTTAGCTGCGATGGCACATCGTTGTCCAGAACCAGAATTATTCGTTCGTGAACGAAAATTCACTATACAAAAACAAAATTACTTCGCTTTTCATTCTATAAAAAAACAGGAATTGGGCGAATATGCAAATAGTCCGTCCTTTGGGGAAGCTCCTTTAACCATCTCACAAGTTTGCGAAGAATTGAAAAGGGGGGTGAATTTCAAATTTTAGGCAGAATCAGATCCTTAAAATGGTGGGAATCTTCTCAACATCCCTTATGGAGTCAAAAACATATAATGTTTTCCTATGGAACTTCCAAGGAAGCTCCCGGGGCAAGAAAATGGGCAGGGTGACTATTTTTGGCAGTGTTTAGTGAAGGTAGGCTTCCAAAAAAGGAAAACCCGCACTTGGAGACCCATGATGTCCCTTTGTGCCTTTTTCCCCTTTCCTAAAGGGACATGGGGGACATCAAAGTGTGCCACCACATGAATCTTAATCCTACGTCACTTAAAAGGTAACTTGATGTGTTAGGATGGTGTTATAAACTCACTTTGAGTTTAGCTCCCTCCTTCATGTTTCTAGAACCCATGACACATTTTGAGCATGTTGACGTGCCTTCGTCCCCTTTACAAAAGGGACAAGAGGGACAATAAAGTGCGCCACCACATGGAAGATGATGTTGCATCACTTAAGCCACCACTTCAAGTGTTAGAAGAATGCTTTCAACTCACCCTCACCTCTAGCCCCTTTCTCATAGAGATCTAAACCATGGCACATTTTCAAGAGGTTGATGTCCCTTTGTCCCCTTTCCTAAAGGGACATGGGGGACATCAAAGTGTGCCACCACATGGAGGAGGATATTTCGTCACTTAACACCTTCAAACTTGTCCACTAGGTTGTCATGTTCAACTTCTCAATTGATGTGTTTTGACCCCCTACTCGTGAACTGTAACGCCTTGATTTTTGTAAGTTATCATGGTAATTACTTTTCATGATGTTGTAACTGCAGAAATGAAGATAAATATGTTAAGATATATCTTTGATCTTAAAGGAATGTGTTGCTAGTCTGGACCCTTGTTTTGTTGTAATTTGTTTACTTGGGGACAAAGTTATTATTGCTTGTATGATTGCTAATGAGACAACAGACTTTTCGTATGCTTGATGAACTCTTTTCGCTAATTGAAAGCACACCTTGAATCAATTCCATTGATCCAAGGTATGTTGTGGCCTTCTTGTGATCGCTTTGTCGATTTACTTCTAAACCAGACTTAAGGTTGATTTAAAGGTTGCAGCACCTGATTACAGGTATAAATATCTGGCACGTAGATGCCAATGAAAAAGGTTCGATTCTCGAACCACATACCGTTGTAATGCTAGACAGCGTAAGACGATAAGGGCCTGGATGCACGAGGGCACAGGTATGTGGAACATAGGATGAAACGTCCTGCATTGTGTTGAATACGACTGTCAGGCGGAAAGACTTGATTGGAAACTAATTAATTAAATATTAGGGGATTAAACCCTAACCTACCCCTAAGTTTTATCTTATACCCTAACTACTATCCTATATGGATTTTAAATTTCATAAGGGTGAAAATAGATGTAAATTCTATTAACCTATGAACTAGGCGAATGACCTAGATATGGACTATTAAAAATCCTAAACTATTCCTAACCTATGGAAGGGGACGTATGGACCCATGTGGATGGAAAGGATAAGGAGGGAAGGTTGGAAATTTATTAGGACAATGAATGATGTCCTTACAGGTTGCAGCGCCAAGTTTGGCGGGAACATGGAAAAGTTGGAGGCGTCCAACTAGCTATGAAGCTAAACTATGATTACATGCAAAAATTTGAAAAAGAAGACTCACCAACCTGAGTCGGCGGTGGCGTGAGGAATGAGGAAAGGTAATGCATTCAATGCATTAATGATCTTGGTCTTAGCGACCAGCTCGCCTTGGAAAGAGGATAGAGGAAAAAGGAAATTTGTTTGTTATTGTGTTCATTTGGATTTTAGTTGCTCTGCATTTTGTTCTTCCGTGGTTCTTTCGAACCTGCTGTATTTTTGACTATTGTTTTTGTCTTTGGAGAAGCAAAGGCTATTCTTGAGCCTGTGGAAGTTAGTGGATTGTTTGGAAAGCTTTACTGTTGTCGCCGTGGAGAAGAATAGCTCCTGTGGGCGCGGTTTTCTTCGAGCCACAAGAAAAATTACAAGGCATGTTAAGCCCTTCTCCTTAAACCGCTTGCTTTTGCTTAATCGTCTCATTAAAACAACCCTGCTCTTATGATGGGGGTTTTGGCTATTTGATTTGACTGTTATGTTGAAGCGATTTTGGTTGAGTCGTTTTTCCTTGCTGAGTACGACTTGGATAAATTCTTTTGTGAAATAGGTGAATGAAATAAGTCTGCTCTTGAGGGGCGATTTAATTTAATGATGTTGTTGTTTTGAATGGAATGGTTGATTTAGTTAATGTGATTTTCGGGTTGAAATGTCTGTTGAGAAAGAATTCGAATTGGGTATTTCTTTGCAAATGGGTAAATCGAATGAAATTGTTCATGCTGTGTGAGTTTGTTTTGATAGTGTTGGACATTCGTTCTATTGCCCAATATGGGTTTGAGTGGTGGAATGTATTAGCTATGCATGTATTATTTCTGAGTGTTGTGCCTTTTTTTTTGTAAAAATGGAAGGATGAAATGATTTGTATGACCTCTGGTTTGAGCTGTCATTATAAAACGAACTCGACTTGGGTATTCTTGTTGTGTTTTGAAGAAAATGAGTGTTTTTCTTATTGAAATAATTAATGGAACGAATTTTTCTCTTCTGTTGTTTTGAATTCTGGAAATAATGGCAATAGAGCTTCACTGTGCATTACGGGTCAAACTTGTTGTAGGTAACAACAAAGTGCAAATTGTTATCTATGAATTGTGTGCGTTAATGGATATAGAAAGCCGTAAAAATATTTGACAAGACGTATAACTGTTCCTCTGGTTATAATACAGTGTATGAGGTATGAATCCTTCTAGTAATAGTAAGAGCATAGTAGCATCTTTACATTGTTTGCTCTAGATGGATACGATGTTCTACCTACTTGTTCTTGGTATTCGTATGTGCCTGTTTGAAAGGAAGTTTTGATATGGATGGGAATAGGATAGCCAGTCTATAGAATGGACTGGGTAGAACATGCAAGTTATACGTTGCGTCTTGTTGAACTCAATATATATATTTATATATATAATTTACGGATTATAAATTCTTCATTGTTTTCATTAAAACGGAATATGTGAGGATTTCTTACTTGCTTTATTGGAAAGTGAATTCTCTTATCATTTAAATGAAAGCATGATTTGTTGTTGCTGTACACTTTTATTCTATATTTATGGACGAGAATGTCCGTTGAGTGAAATATTTCAAAGGAATGATCGTATTTGGAGGTACCTTTGATACTAATGCTTATGAACCCGTGCAATGAACTCTGGTCAACTTTTTGGGAAAGGCAATTAGTAGTTTTGAATACTGATATATATATTTCAGATTGAATTATACTCTTGGATTATGACTGTTCTAAATAGTGGATATTTGGTTAGACAATAAGAAGAGGTAATATGATCCTTCTTTAATTGGTTATTGAATTTGTCTACTTCTCTATGGGTTGTTATCATTGATTGATATTACGTCCGGATTGAATTATTTAGTTCAGTTATGATGAAAGGAAAGAAAGTGTAGGATAAGTAATTAGGAGTAATGATCAATTCTTTCTTACTCAGCTGAAATTCTATACTTGTTATGAAATGAATTTTGTACTGTCTAAGGCGTAAGCATTTGCATTTAATTGTTGTTTACTTTCTTCTGAATTGAAAGAAGTATTATCTGTTGTTGAATTTTGAAGATTGTCACCAACGAGTTCATGGTGAATGACTACTTTTCTTTTCAGCATTTGATGGATGGGAATTAGACAAGTAGTATGAAAGGGAATGGAATTGATAGCATTTATGTTAGAACATCAGTTTGCATAATTATTTTTTTTTTTTAGTTCTTCAGATGTTTGTAACCTGGAACTGTTTGAAGGAAATTACTTCTTGTAATAATTAATTGGGAAAGAGGGTAGTAATCCTTGTTTGATTGGGATGGTAATTAGATAATTGGGTGGTTATGTTGTTCATCCTTATCGGTACTTAATTCTTGAATGATATTCATTTTAACGTTTCATAAAAGCAGGGTTCTTTTATTGAGACAGTTAATTAAGAGCACCTCATTTTAATGACAAGTGCTTAATATGCTCAGTTCAACGAACTGTCCCATGCAAGTAATTTTGCAGATGGAACTTGGTTATAAACGAAGACATGGTTGTTTTCTGATACTTCTTTTGATCAACTGAGGATGGATTGTATTGATAGCTATTACTCCTCTACGAGGAAATGAGAAAGGAAGAAATTACATTCTTCTATCTTTATGAGTTGTAATGTTGTTTGATATAAACAAAGTCCAGTCGTTTGGACTGGCAAATGTATAGATTGTAAGACCGATGGATGAATACAAGTAAAAGTGTGATATTTTAATGACTGTATCAGTTTGATATTGTTGAATAAGTTTGAGAATATAACATTATTCCTTGATTTGGAATTATCCAATGTTGATGGATGAATTTAAAAGGAAATAACATCTATTCTTTACCTGAATGCAACTTTTACGTTGAAATGTGCAATTAGTTCATACTTGGGTTAAGATGAATTTTAAATTGACATTAAAAAGGATTTAGGTAAACATGATCTCTTAATTGAAAGGTATTCGGGATTAGCTTGAAAGCTAAGGAATATCAAATAACTTGAGAACAGCCGAACCTTGTATTCGGACTCCGTTAATAGCCTCGAATGTTTAAATTTAGAAAATATAGATATGGGAAAACATATCTATTGTTATGACCTTAACAGAAGTAAGGTTAAGGAGAACAAATGAATAGGTTCATTTAGAATTAGACCTCGTTTAAATGACGTCTAATAAGACGGAATTCTAAATTTGTTTACTGATTGTGGAAAAACTTGGTTAAGTTTAATAGGTTAAACTTATTAAGTTTATCGGTAATGGTGATTAGTCCAAAGATTAAAGAAAGGAACCAAGAAGAATATGCAACCCTTCGGTATGAAGAAGAGAGGATGTATATTACGCTGGAAGACAAATTAAGTCTCTCTTAGCTACATACAACCGTAATGAGAACGAGGTTTAAGGATCAGCATTGTTGCTTTGAAAGTTGATCTTAAATATTAAGATCATAACCAAGTCACACTTGAAAGTGGATGTGTACTCTCGATGAGAGGATTCCGTAGGACATTGACATACGCCGGCTTCTATAATATGGTGTCTTCATGAAGGGGGCCTTCATGATGACACAATGTTATGGCGACATATTACAATGCCCTCCCGAATTAATTCATCAAGTTTACATAAGTTGGATACTAAGTTCTTGGTAGGGATAGGAATGTGATCACGTATACAGAGTGACTCCGGAGGACTAAAGGTAACTAGACACACGGAGTCATCTAGGGACGACACCGTATGTCTGCGTATCTTTGGTTACCATGAGTAACTTCCTATACTCGTTCATATTGCTAGTTGGGGTTTGAGCTTAACCTTAAATGGAGGGATTTGGCAGAGACCAGGAAAGACCATTTTAGATAATAGACGAAGTGAGGTGAAGGACGTATTCCAATGATGTGTACCACATCTAGGAATATGATCATGCAAAGCATGTGAAAATCTTTGGCCAAAGTATCGCAAGTGCTGGTTGCGTTGTCCTAATCACCTAGTTTAAGATGTAGGATGTCAGATGAATATCAGTAACAGATATTCAGATAGGCTTCTTAAATGGATCACTTCGATAACCGGAAATGGTAAGAGAACCCTGTATATTCATTATACAATGCATGGATTAACATGAAGGATCGGTAAGTCGCCAAGTCATGAAATGAGAGATCGCTGAAACTCCGAGCCATAAAATGGGAGATCGGTAGTTCTTCGAGTCATTTACAACAGCATATGGTATCTATTATATGATTGAATGGCATTGAATGTGTGTTCCATATTGCAAGTATGTGAACAAAGAACATTGGTTTTAAAAAGAAATTGTGTGATCCAAATTGCATTAATTGGATAGAGAACAATTATTAAAACTTGAACGTGTGTTTGAATTATATAATTCATAACAGGAACGTTGTATATAAATTTTTTTTTCCCTTGTTCTAGTATCTTAAAATGGGGATGTTACATGTGAACGCTTCACCCTCAGCGCATTTTTCATAGCCTAATGTCCCTTTATCCCTTACCAAATGTGGTAAGGGACATGAGGACATCTTAGACCCATTTAGAAAGTTTTAACACATCCCCACGCACCAGGTACCTTGAGTTAAGCTAAGATGGTTAAGGGTGAGTTTGAGGGTGAGTTAGCTAGGAGTGTAAAGGTGAGTATGAATAAACACTTAGCCATTTTCATCCTCATTTTTCATATTTCTTTCCCTCCATTTTTGTTTTACTAATGTTATGCTACTGATTTTTTCAAAAAACCCCATTGCTAAAACTAGTTTTTTGTTCATATCTCCCTCATTCTTACTCATTTTTCTTTGAAATTTTTCATGTAGCTCTTCCTTTTGAACGCCTTTAAGATGATATAAATATCATGTCCATTGATGCTCTACTTTTTTCATAGCACCCCCTTGAATATTTCAAAGAAGAAAATTCCTTTTCAGATCTTGGAAGACCTGGAGATAAAAAACACTTGAAAATTGAACCAAGAAATTACATAACATAAACTAATCCAATTAAACAATTTTCAATTCAAATGGACATCCAAAAGCCCCATTTATATTTTTAGTCATTTAACATCAGATGCCTTTCTAAAAATAGGAAGTTGTGGTGACAAGAAGAAACAATTTTGAAACCTCGGTGCAATTCCTAAGTCCAAAATTCCAAAAATTGCCAAAAATTGAAAATTGGCTATAAATATAAAGTAAGGGTGAGGTACGTGTTATCAATTTCACTACCCTGGCAAAATTGAACAATAGATTTGGCCTGCACAATAAAACCCACCTTGCAAGCGAAGAATGGCAAATTTGATGGTTTGCCTAAAAGCCACTTTGTCCCTCAACACAACTCTCTGACATGATGCAATGCGAGAAATTCAAAGGGATATTGAAGAGGCTTAAGCATTTGCCTAGTGTCCTTAATGGTGTGTAATACAACATAACCAATCTCCAAAATACCCACCAAGTTGTCTTTTGGAAAGTGAGATGTTTCATAAGAGGCGTCGAGTTGTATGATTAGTGGCCGAGTTGTTCAATTGTTGAGAGGCTGAGCTACCTTTTAGCTCTTCGAGCTCATAAATAAGTCCACCAAGTTCCATAACATCAAGCTCATTTGTGCACCAAGCTACCTCTTCTCAGGTTCGAGCTCCCTTGGTAAAGACCGAGCCATTTAGAAGACCAATTCGAGTTGATTTACGTCCCGAGCTCAAGCCACTGTAGACCGAGCCATGTATAAAGAAACCGAATTGACATAGTTATTTGGCAACGCGGAGTTCACCAAACTAATTGACATTAACCGAGCTATTGGAGTAGCTTTGCAAAACTACCAAGCTCATCTTGCCCACATCGAGCTATTCTAAAAGCAAGCTGCTCGTGCCAATTATTAGGTCGAGCTATAATTAAGAAGTCTTGTGCTAAGTTACGAACCTCCGAGCTATTCCAAAGGACCCAAGCTATACACGATGAAACCCGAGCCAAGTTGATGGAAGCACCAAACATGGAGCTAAACCGAGTTTCTCTTCGCATAGCGAGCTAGGAACCATACAACCGAGTTGTTTACTAATGGCCATACCATGCATCATGATGAGTTGTTTCAGGAAAGGGAGGTGTCTTGCCCCAATGACATTCTATGACCAACAACTCATTTCAATACAGACATGATGGGCGAGCTCCGGGATCGAGTTTCACGTGGAAGGTCGGATCAAGCTCACAGACAGGTTCCAAAGTGTCGGACCAAGCACGTAGTATGCGCGAAGGCAAGTCATGATTAGCTGAGTCATGTTCAGTCGGGCTCCTTTGAGCTCTTAATGTAAATGCAAGGCTTGTGAATACAATGAAGTAAGGCAAGATCAATGGCGGGCTTCGTCAAATTAAAATCCAATATGAGCGCAAGCAAAATACATCACAGATCAAGTTCATAGAGGCCAAGCTCATACCAAGGACGTGAACTACTTCAACATGGAGCTTGGAAAACCATAATGGAGAAACCATGGCGATCGATTCCGCATAGGAGTGCCGAGTCACGATGAGTTTTCACGTGGCCCCTCGACGCAAATTCAAAAGGCAACAAAAGGGAGAGGCCCCCAAAGCCGCATGGGGCTTCCACCTGGAGAAGATCGCCACATAAAAGTCACAGGTCAAAGCCCGGTGTGGTCAAACGTGTAATGGAGTTGGGGATAAATGACCCGAACGACACGAGACATATGGGACGTGAAGGACCAAGTTCTTCACTAGAATCCTAGACCCGCAATACTAAGCGTTGATTTGATTAGGAGGTAAGACGACAGTGCAAATAACATGGCACCGAATAATACAAAATTAAAAGCTCACCGATGTGGTTAAAGAGGGGCTCGATGCATCAAATTGGCTTGTTTGCCAACGTGGAGAATGAAACAGGTTGGTCAGTAGACAAAATACGGTCCGATGCAAATAGATGGCTTGGTGGGAATGTAGTGCCGAGTTGTATGGGGTATGAATCATCGATCAATAGGTATTCTTGACGCATGGAAAGAAAGGGATTGGGGAGCCATACAAACAACCAGCTCGGCCTTTCAATGATAAGCTGGCTAACATTCCAACATTTAAATAATGAAGCCTCCCTCGTACAAAATAATGGAAAAATCAAGGTGGCCCCACATTTCAAATACTAGAATATTTTCGAACTAATTATAAAGATATGCAGAAACATTGGAGAAGGAGAGAAAATAATTAAAAAATCATTTCCAACTAAAGATTAAATTCACAGTCTCGTGACAGTCAAGAAAGACTTGGCAAATCCAAAATACCTACATGAACTCAAAAGTTCATAGCGTGAGCATTTCTCAACGAAATCACACAAAATTGAACTTGTTGGAATCATGATTCCGAGACCTTCACACAAAAGTCAAGAAATTCAGGAATTGATGAATATTTGGAGGTGAATTTTGTGGAAAACGATCCTTGTTCAGTTTGGTGGCTGGGAATGCTTTAAATAGACATGGGCAATCATTATTTCTCTTTGCAGGTCATAGGACATCATGGGGAGCCTTTTGCAAGTAAAATACCATTAATTGCATGCATTTATTACCACTTGCAAGTGGTTGGAAAAGCAATTTCGGTATTTCATTCTCTCTCTCTTCTGAAATCTATAAATTGTAATCTTGGGCTGATTTTGTAGGAGAGTTAGTCATTTTTTCTCCTGCCCTCTCTCTTTCTTCTCTTCTAGGGTTGAATTTGGAGCTTAAGCCTCCTTTCCAAGCTTGTAATGTCATTTTCTTGCCTCTTGCCCATTGATGTTGTACTATGCATACTTATTGGAGCAATATAATGTGTTTTGTGATGCATTTTGTCCATCCTTTGCATGTGTTATTGTCTCTACTTGCCTCTCTCCATTACAGGGTATACTGTGCATATTTATTGATGTCTATTGCAGGTTTTGAGAGTTGTGTTTAATGGGTTTGAAGTGGTGTTATGTGTGAATCTCATCTTTGGCTTGTGGTGCATTTTGTCCACCCTCTCCATTGCTCACCTCTCTCCATTTCAAGCAATTGGACTATGATTAACCACCTCCTTTTCTGGTGTATCACTGTTCTTAGTGTAGGTTTTGTTTTCATGCACTCTCTCTCCTTGGTCCCTTGGAAGGTTAGATTAGGATTAAATTGTTTGCTTTCCTTCATTAAGAGTAGTTTGTGGCAGGTAGGTTTAAGAGCAGGAACTAACCTTCTCTAGAGGGTTATCTCAATCCTGCAAGTCCTACAACTTGAGAGATGACCCGATGTTACCCTAAAAGTAGGGATCCATAACCAAGAATTCCAAGGTGCTACTTTTTGGTGATAACAGTTCTGGCATGCCTAGTGGGACCTCACAGAAGTTAGAGTTTATCTTTCAAAAGTGTTCTATTTCAAGAAAATCATTAGTTGGAGTGCAATTCAATCATTTGTAGCAGACTCCATTTCAACAAGTTGATGTGTTCTTGTTGAAATTTCATCTTTTGGGAAGCATTCACAAACACACCTGACGACTCCATTTGGTCCAAACAACCCAATCTCTAAAGTTGTAGACCTTCTCTCTTTCCAATTTCATCCAATTTCATTCATTTCTCTTTCCATCTCTTTCATTTTCTCCCATTCTATGAAGTTGTGCAACCATGACTTCATTCCCATAAAGTGGAATTCACACTCACAACAGTGTAATCAGACTGTAATGATCTTCACAACCTCTCCTAGATCAACATTATGATCAGATTCATAACCATTATGCTTACCCATATGAGAAATGTCAAAATCAATTTGGCTATGGAGCTTATCAAGAGCAAGGGTATGCATATAGTAATAATAATCAAATGGAGAATGTTGATTTGCTAGAGAAGATTCAAGGAATGGAGGTTGGCATGGTTCAATCTTGAGCTACAACATAGATGAAAGTATTCAAAATTGGTTGTAGGGAACCTTGTCCATGGGAAGGCCCTTTTCCAAGACACTATAGCTTATAGGAGAAGCTTGATTTCATGGTTGAAAAACTACCCCAACTTGCGCAATTGACTAAGGAGATAGAAGCCTACGAGCAAGGCGCAATACAACCTTATCAATGGGTAAGCCAAGCACCAATTCCTTTTTCTTCTTTTTCTCCTTCCCAAGCTTTATTATTTGAACAGTTGTCAAAAGTCAAGCCCATTCTATGTTGCCCCAATTGTTGAATTCTTTTATCCATCCTCTAATCTTCCATTTCATGTTGATTCTTCTGCCCTTTTCCCTCCCAAACAGTAACTCACTTTCAAGGATAGTAACTCACATTTCACAAGAGTGAATAATACATTCACTATTTACATTGTCGGTTTATTGAAGGAGGTATTGAACAAAGAATTTCACCTCAAGTAGTGGATTTGATCACAAGGTATGGAAGCTTCTTCACACAATTCTCCACTTTCACTTATCGTAGGGTAAGTGATTCCACCTTGCTCCTCTCTGGTTGTCGAGGTACCCGAGCCACAAAATCCTCCCGATCGAGTTGTGCCGACAACTTTCCCAAGTTCATATTAGATGCAAGGCTGTAAATAAGAAGGGTGTTTCTTTTCCCATCTCTTAGGGCATTTATTCCTACAAGAGTTTGGTTGATGCTTCAAACATTGAGACCTATGTCACCGCCTTAAATATGCATTCATGTGGCGAGGGATAATTTTGATATCAGAGCTAATCTTGATTCCTTCATCCTTCCCATATTGCATCATATTCCTCAAATTGAGGACTTTTGGGTCAATTGTGCTAATGATTTGGAGGTCGAAAGGAGGGACTATATGAGAATGACCATTGAGAAAATGAACTCCTTTAAGTTTGAATGGTTTGATAAAAATGTGCCAGATGATGACTTGAATCTATTTCACCCTAAATTTGAAGCATCAAAATCTTCACCTGTGTCTCCCGTCCCATGACACAACCAAATCAAGTGATATAAAGGAGAGGATGATGCACATGATTCAAATATCCAAGAAGTGGTATAAAAAGAGAAGAGCATCTGTATTGAAAGGAGTCATGGGAAATTTGCCTAGGAAATCTTATTTTTCCTCATCTCACAAAGTATCTGATGATGGTTTGGGGTCATCTCACCCCAAGAAGAGGAAAATTACAGAGATTGGTTAATCATCTCCCTCAACATAAGAGGTCAAATATCAGTTAAGATCTTGTTGAAGAACTTGATCCAAGTGAAATAGACCCTCACAGTCTTTGGAGCATCCATAGATCCACTTGTTAAACCAACCCTTTCAAGTCATGCTTTGGTTCCTTACCAAGCACCCAAGGTGTTTGATATTCGTTATACTCCTTCTGAGCCCTTTTTTGTGGGTCAATGACTTGCTCGGAGAGGAGTCAAGAATAGTGCAGCAGGTTGTGGCACCAAACTTGAGGCCATCTCAAAGTACATAAAGAAGAAGATAGTTAAGAAAACATGCATAACCTCTAGGTTATTCACTAAGGATTTTGGAGATTAGTTTGTAAAGGTTACGCATCCGAAAGTAATCAAGCTGTGAAAGAAATGACACCCGATGATTAGGAAATGACTAGAGTCTCTTTGGGACAAGCTTCACACAAGGTTGATACTCACATGTTCAAGGAATCTTCAACATGAATCCTTGTAAGGAATGAGTACACACAAACAATTGATCAGTTGGTGGAGCATGTGAGGACCTTGTCTTCATATGTGTAGTCATTTCTTGAACTAGGTAAATCATCCTTGCCTCCAGTTGAAGCAATTTATCCTATTTGTATCTTCGATCCTCGGTCCGTGAAGTAAGCTCAAGAATTCACAATTCGGAGAATGACAAGTGACCAATGGGTGAACATGATAATGGAAAATGGAAATTCTCTCTTCCCCAATATCATCTCCTTGTACACATTCCTCTTGTCAACTGAAATGAAGATCAATAAGACTAGGGTAGACATCAAGAAAGAAAATACCCTTTGGGAAAGTATTCTCCCATTGGTATTGGAGATGAATGATTTTGATCCTCTTTCTCTAATAAGTTCAAATGTGTTCTCATCTGGCTCAGAAAACTTGTCACCCATTTGGTCCCACACCATAACTTGGAGGTGTGATGCACTGAAAAAAGCTATTACTAATTTGGAGTCTTGCGAGAAAAGTACATCAAGAATTTGGATGATCTTAGCATTAACATGCATGAGCTTAGCACTTCTTCTCTCAGTGATAGTACTTCTTTTAAGGATCTCTAGGATTCATTTCAAGCACTGGTTCAGGAAAAGATTGGTGATCTCCTTTCATTCAATGGTGACACTTTGGAGTCCCTTAAAGAAATTAGATGTTCCATCTCTAATACTGCGAGGAGTCATGAAAAATGGTACAAACAATGTACAAAGCTCAATGCCACCCCTGAGACTTGGCTAGGAACAATAAATCATGTGAACATTCCGGAAGCTAAGAAAGTGTCATTTTTGGTTTCTCGATTCAACAAGATGGTCAAAGGAGAAAGCTTTATCATTGGAGATCTTCCACGGATGCTAGTAGGATTTAATCCTTTAACAAAGGAGGAGTATTCATCAAATAGTTTGTCAACTATCTTATTTTTTCCCTTCTTTCTCCCTCTCTTCTCCCCCCTTGTAATTCTTCATTGTACACATCATGATATTTTATCTTATTCACTTAAGAGACTTTCTAATGTTGCATTATAAAAGTCCCTTTTAATTTATAAAAAGGGACTTATTTTATTGCTTCCTAGGAAGATGGAAAGTCACAAGTAGAATAGGAACATAAAGAGTCATGTGGGGGATAGATAAAGAGATACAATGTAAGGATATAAATAAGGGTGGGCTCTTCACTTATAGATGATGGTTATTGTTGTTCTCTAGCTCTCATATTCTTTTAGAACCAAGATAGTTGAATTCTCCCATTCCCTAGTCTCATGTTTTCTTCCCCATCTCAACTACACTCTATAAGCATGCACTTGTTAAATATAGTGCAATGAGACTTTGAGCTTCTTGTGTTTTGTTCCTTGTTATATGTGAATGGTGTCTTCTCTTTGAATTCATGAATGTATTTCTAGTTTTGAGGCAAAAAAATCTATTGTGCTATTTATTGTGCAAAACCCTCCCCTTCTTGATATTCTTTTCATACCTTCCATCTCTTTCTCCCTCAAACTACTTTTTCTCCCTATCAGCAACCTTCAAGCACTTTCCCACAGGCATAGGGAAGTACTCTGTGTGATCCCTGGTTGAAAGACCAACCCCAAGAAATTAGAATAGTGTAAATATTTCTTATTTTCAATAAATGGAGCTTCCTCATTCAAGCAAAGGGATCTAGTCCCACACAATGTTGGTGAGAGAACCCCAATTTACTCACTTGACAAATTATTTTGCCAACAGTTTTGGCACCCACCGTGGGGTAGATTTGTTTTGTTGTTGCACCGCACCACCGTTCAAAACCAAATATCTGAAAATACAAAAAAAAAATTGGATTTTGAAAGCCATAAGAGTTTGCATCTTTACCTGTTTAGCGGCGAATATTCGTAATATGGCGAAAATTTCATTTTAGGAAAATTTGAAAAGGCGAATTTTTTTTGAGTGGGTCGGTGTCTGTTCGACTAAAATATATAGTATATTTTTTTTGGGGGGTCGGCTTCGCCTTCATTTGAAAACATCTCCTATAAAAACCTATGTGATTCGCGGGTAGTATACCTCAAGTAGCTTACCAAATTACCAATACTGTGAAATTTGAACTCGCATACCCTCGAGTACCAGAGATTCATATTCTTGCATTGACGCGCGCGACAAATGCAGTGTTGACGCGCGACAAGGGCATTATTGACGCGTGACAAGATCTCATGCGCGCGCGACAAGAGAGCATGACGCAGCGACAAGAGCTGAAGCCGACGCGCGCGACAAAGCTATCCGACGCGACCAGAGCATCTTGACGCGCGACAAAGCTAGCTATGCGACGCGCGACTTGGGCTCTGAAGTGACGCGCGAGAGGAAGGGTGGACATGCGCGCGAAAGGGTTGGCTCGGGAAGGGTTGGCGCGACGACCTCGGGCAGTTTCACGCGCGACAAGACCTCAGAGACTGGACAGAGTCGCTTCTTGGTTCTTTTCTTATGTAGGACTCTTTCGAGAATAATGGAAGGTGCCAGCTCAAAGAATACGAATAACCTAAAAGTAAGTAAGAAATCTCAGAAATCACTCTTCAAGTATTTTGGAAACTCTGCGGATACAGATAATGTAAATACCAATCATATAGATGCCACAAAAAGAATCGAGAATCTTTGTGTGGAAGGCATTATTGAGGTGGACATGCATTCTGCACAGTATCACAGTCAAACAAATGAAACCTACGATAATATGCCAGATCTTGAAGATATTGTTCCTGTTGGGGTGCAACCAGAAGTGCAGCTAGATATCACAGATACAAACACTCAGCAAAATGGAAGACAGAAATCAATATCAAACTCTGGTCCAAGAAAGAGGAAACCAGGTGATTGCGATATTCCTCAAAATTCTACTCAAAAAAGTAAAGCATTGAAAACAAACAAGAATATGTGGACCATTGGCAGGACATACAAGTTTGATTGGGCAGCTAAATTTCCATTTATTGAACCTGTTGTATCATCTAATTCTGAAGAAATCCCATGTGAATGTACATGTACAATATGTACGTGGAAATTGGGAAAGCAACAAAAAATGCAACTGAAGCTGGACACTATAGAAAAACATTGTGGAAAACAATATTTAACTGTAACAGGGGCGGATGGCCAGAAAATCAAAACACATAGGTGGAAAACTGAAAAGGAGTGCATGCATATCGATACGCAGCGGAATATGAGGCAGAGCAGAAAAAACACAGACATCTGTTGGAAAAGGGAGGAACGATCACATCGCATATTGGTAAGATGAAAGAAACAAATCTACATGCAAAATTCATACAGATTCTCTACTCTTTTTCAAATACTTAAAAAAGGAAGGGCGATGTCAGATTTCCTTGATTTCAAAGTTTTGTATCAATTTAATGGAATGCTGAATGTACCTCAGTCTCATTGGTCTGAGAGTAGTGGATGGGAAATGGCAAAATGCCTCTCGATGATAGAGAAGGAAGATTTGAAAGAGAATGTAAAAAAAGCAAACTTTATCTCTCTTTCAATTGATGAAGTGACAGTAGTCGACAACACCGCATGGGTATGTATCCACATCTATACATTAGAAAATCATATAAGGACACCTCATCTGTTGGGTGTTATGAAAATGGTTGAAAACTGCAATGCTGAAAACCTATACAAAATAGTTGTTTCTCATTTGAAAGATGTTGCTGGTATGACTGATTATGAAATTGCTACGAAGTTAGTATGCGTTGGAGCAGATGGTGCATCTGTCATGCAGGGTCACCGAACAGGGCTCTGTGTTAGATTACAAACAACAGTGGCCCCATATATGCTACCAATTCACTGCATGGCTCACAGAATGAATTTAGCATATAAAATGGTAAGCAACCATGAAAATGTTGCTAAATTAGAAGACCTAATAAGAGAACTCCATGCCTATATGTCAAGCAGCCCAAAGCGTTTTCTGGAGTTCCAAAAATTTGCAATTGGAATTACAGACGGCAAAAAACTTCTGAAGGATGTGGAGACTAGATGGATCTCTTTGTATGAACCAGCATGCAGAGTTCGTGAGGAGTATCCTTCATTGGTTGGTTTCATGCACAAATACCGTCATGAAGTTGATAGGGCAAGGGACCTGTTGTTCCGCTTAACTGATTTGGAGACTTTGCTTACATTGGTTGGTATTCTTCCAATGTTAAAGGAGATCAATACACTGATGAAGCATGCACAGGGCAGATTGATCTATATCGTGGATTTTATACGGATGAGGAAAATGGTATGTCAAAGTCTTGATATATTGTACTGTTCCCAGGATAGTTTTGATGCACCTGTTTTTGAAAATTGGAGAGATTTATTAGATCTTAAAAATCCTAACACCTTTTTGAGATTTAATATCCACGATCACCTATGCATCTCTGTTAATGGGAGGGAAATACCAATGCACATCTTGCAAAGACGTCAAGATATTACGAGGATCGGAGCGAGAAGATGTTCTGTGACACGTAATTTGTTTGAGTCTGTGATAGTTGAGACAAGAATAAAGCTTAAAAAAATTTCAGAAACCTTGTCATCAGAAATTAGGGAACGTTTCTGTAAAGATAAAATTCTGGAAGCAATGGGTGTGATGAATCCGAATTTTTGGAATACAGAAGGTGGCCGTGCAGACTTTGTCAGTAAGCATTTCCATAAATCAATGGGTACAATAATGGAACAATTTACAAAGACTTCAGAGCTCAAGGGTACGGAAATCAAAGGTATACTGAATGCCGATTTATTGAAGTTTCAGTCAACCAATTTTGCAACAACAATGAGGAACCAATATAAGAATTTAGATCAACCTTCTGAAAGTGGTGCTATTACAAGGCTGTGGCGAGGAATCTTTCAAAGTTCTATCTTACAAGAAGATATCAGTGAGTATTTCAGACTATATGAGTTATGCCAGACAATGATTTTGGGGTCTGTGGAGGATGAAAGGGTTTTCAGTGCATTGTCATTTATAAAATCAAAACTGAGAAACAGGTTGGACAAAAATCTGGAAAGTTGCATGAGGTGTTACGTTTCTCGATACTCCCTCGAAACCTTTCCGTTTGACAGAGCAATTGCGCACTGGAATTCCCTTTGCGAAAGAAGAGGTGTAAATAATACAGCTACAAGTACAAATATTCCCAACCTTGAGAGTGTAATTGGCTCTTCGTCACATTCTACAGAAGACAACATCGACTTTGATGAAGCTATTGATAATGGACTTTTTCAACTTTAAGTAGGTATCTTCTTTATCTATCTTTTATCTTTATCATTAAAGATGTTACAGGTCTATATACTAAAAATGTCAGGCAATTCACCCATCTATCTACTAATCCATTTCTCGTGTTGGATTTTTTTAAAACACAGATCTAGCTCATTACCAGTGGCAGTGATGATTTCAACTTTAAGTAGGTATCTTTTTCCCCTTAATCTTATTGTTAATTTGTTTGTTACTATTCAATTTTTGACAGAGCAATTGCTCACTGGAATTCCCTTTGCGAAAAAAGAGGTGTAAATAATACAGCTACAGGTACAAATATTCCCAACCTTGAGAGTGTAATTGTCTCTTCGTCACATTCTACAGAAGACAACATCGACTTTGATGAAGCTATTGATAATGGACTGTTTCAACTTTAAGTAGGTATCTTCTTTATCTATCTTTTATCTTTATCTTTATCTTCATTAAAGATGTTTACAGGTCTATATACTAAAAATGTCAGGCAATTCACCCATCTATCTACTAATCCATTTCCCGTGTTGGATTTTTTTAAAACAAAGATCTATCTCATTACCAGTGGCAGTGATGATTTCAACTTTAAGCAGGTATCCTTTTCCCCTTAATCTTATTGTTTGTTACTATTCATTTTTTCAGCTCTGGTTATAATTAAAGATGTTATAGGTGTATGTATTTACATTTAGATAAATACAATCTTTTTATTTTTTGAAAACGTGGGTTGACATCCGTCCAGGAAATTTGTTACTTTCTGGATTTGTGATGTCGTGCAACTCACCCATCTATCTACTAATCAATTTTTTTGTGTTGAATTTTTTAAGACAAAGATCTAGCACATTACAGGTGATGATTTCAATTTTAAATAGGTATCTTCTTCAACATAATCTTATTGTTTGTTACCTTATATTTTTTCAGCTCTTGTTATCGTTAAAGACGTTACAAGTCTAATTTTTTATATTAACATTTATTTAAAGATATTGTTGGTCTATATATTTAAAGATGTTGCTGGCACTTCTCAGGACTGACAATGTCAGGCAACTCACCCCTCCATCTACAATGTCATGTGAAACAAAGATCTAGCACGTTACCCTTGATGATTTCACAGCATTCTAATACTCAAGAGGTAAGGTAAACCCTAGCATATTTGCAATTATATTTAATTTCTTACCAGTGATGATTCTTTCTTGATTTCTTACATAAAATTCACATAAAATTCGGGATAAACAATACATTATACGATTTTAAATATAAGTCCACATAAAATTTCTCATCATCCATATATATCATATCATCACCATATCATTATCATATCCTCATTATCATCATCTATCATTAATTATCAATTATCATCATTCATCATCTACGTCCACATACAATTCATGACAATGCAAATAAACAAGAAACATAGATATAATTCATGATAATCACAATCTAATGCAATTAAAATTAAAGATTGTATGTAAATCCATATAATTATATTCAAAAACCATAGTACATATTCAATAGTAGAAGTTTCTAGTTTTCAAAACCCTCTTTTTCTTTATCCAATTCTACTCTGCACTATTTCCCAACGGCTTCTTCCACTGTGGCTGTACCTCTTTCCCCAACAACAGAAATCTCCATGCGACAGCAAATTTGGATCAGCTGCAGCGTATAAACTATCCCGTTGCCAATAATTTTCATAACGACTAATAATCTCATTGATAAGAACCTGATTGATATGAGGAAGCATCTCCATCTTTCTCATCAACCCACACAATCTTTTTTGTGCTTGTCCAGATCTATGAAATACTCCTTGCCCTCTTTAGAGGTACTTGTGCCCAAACCCTGTATGGTCCAAGCAACAAGTGATACCTAATCAGCAAGCGAACAAAACCAGAACTCGAAAACATATAAAGAGGAAAACAAACTAGCATTACTTTGTACTATATGGTCCAGCTGGTTATCGATCCACTCAATGATTCTCTCCAAGCTTCATACTCAGGAATTGTGTAGAAAGATAACACATTTCCATTTTTGTGAGTTGCCTACATAATACATTAACATGTGCCGACATTAGACATGGAGATACAAAACATCTGGAGGCTTAGAAAACAAATATAAAAAGTCTCAAAACACAACCAAATATACAGGGGGAACATTTAAAGAAACTAAAACATTATACAAAGATCATGTACACAGTCCTGTCATTATCATAAGATGGCCATATCTTAAAGATTTAATCTTTGTCATATATTTTATCTTCCCTGTAGACCAAGGATTTTTTTTTCTATTTACTATCTCTTTATTTCAATTCATTGGTGAGTGGTAGCTTAATATAGATATTAAACAACCATTGAGCTATGAAAGATAACTAAAATTTAACAAAAAAAAATTTTAAAGTGACTCGAAACATGTCGAAGAGAATCCTATACAAATTAACATTCTATGATTTCCCGAGATGGCACTTGTATTTTTCTTGGATGCTAAAGTGCCTTGTTCACCCTTATTAATTTAAAGTACATTGACCATGGCAATTCACCCTCTAAAATTTAATCCAGTTTGGGAACATCATTTAATTTCCCCTTTTTGGAAACACATATAGCTTTTCTTAAGATCGGTGATGATTTTTTGTTTAAAGGACGGACATTTCTCCTTTAAAGTCAAACAAAGTTAAAGCTCATCTTAGATATATTATTTTTTGCAAAAATTACATGTTGAAATGCTACGAGGAAGACATTTGTTATTTCGGGATATATGCGAAACTGACTGACAAATCTACTATAATCCATTTTTGTGTTGAATTTTATTAAGACAAAGATCTAGCACATTACCGGTGATGATTTCAATTTTAAATAGGTATCTTCTACAACATCATCTTATTGTTTGTTACTTTACATTTTTTCAACTATTGTTATCATTTATTTAAAGATATTGTTGGTCTATATATTTAAAGATGTTACTGGGACTTCTCAGGACTGACAATGTCAGATAACTCACCCCTCTGTCTACAATGTCAGGTAAAACAAAGATCTAGCACGTTACCCTTGATGATTTCACTGCAATCTAATACGCAAGAGGTAAGTTAAATCCTATCATATTTGCAATTATGTTTAATTTCTTTCCAGTGATGATTCTTTCTTGATTTCTTAGAATTATATTTAATTTATTATATATTAAACTATTAAGTTGAGTGAATTATAGATGCATACTTCATCTCAAATGGGGTCCACGTAATGGGATTATTCAGAAGATAAAAAAGATTGTAGCTAGAAGTATAGAGATTCAAATAGATTGATTGCATTTCACAAATCATTCATTAAAAAAACCTCTATCTAAATTATAATGTATTTTTTTTTAGAAATAGAAAAACATTGACATTCAATATAATGGAAAAACATATATAAGAAATTTATCGTCCCATTAGGTAGAATATATATACACTCAAAATTATTCCAACTTATAGACTCCCAGTTCTAATCCACAATACAGACTAATCTTCATGATAAAAACCTTATATGTTTTACATTAAACTTCAAAGTTCTGTATCGAGCTTGACCTATCTTTTAATCACATGGTTATTCCATCTTTGGTTAATCCAGCCTCCATAGCCTCCATAATCTACTCTACACAAAACAATATCCATGATAACAAAACCATATCTTTTAAACCATTGTCTTGATTATTTCCCAAGCTCTAATTCTTATGGCCTGGAATTTAACTATTTCATAATTGGCTAATCTAGCCTCTACATCAATGATTGTTTCCAGCAAAACGTTATTTTCTGATAAATGGTCTTGACTATTTTGGATGTCAAACAACCTCTCTAGTGAAAGATTATGCACTAATATAGAGGTGAATCTCTTTAAAATAGAATTTTCCTACACCATAAGTCTATTAAGGAGAAATCCTAAATAGTAAAGATCTGTTTCAAAACTTAGTTGCTATTTTTTCCCAAAGACATAATTTTCAAGATAATTAAAGAAATTAAATTGATCATCATATTTCATCAACATCTATCATTGATTATCAATTCTCATCATTCATCATCTTTCATCATCATCTATCATTATCATCATTCATCATCTACGTCCACATACAATTCATGACAATGCAAGTAAACAAGAAACATACATATAATTCATGATAATCACCATCTAATCACCATATAATTAAATTCAAATAACATATTACATACTCAATAGTAGAAGTTTTGAAATTCAATATTTAAAGTTTAGTCAATAATAAAAGTTTCTAATTTTGAAAACCCTCTTTTTCTTTAGAAACTTCTACTCTACTCTCTTCCCCAACGGCTTCTTCCACTCTGGCTGCACCTCTTTCCCCAACACCAGAAATAACCCCTGAACTTATGAGATCTTCTGCAGCACTGTCCAGATTTTTTAAAATTCTTTCCTCTTGATTTGTTGCATCTCCATGCAACAGCAAATTTGGATCAGCAGCTGCTTTTTCTTTGAACAAAATGTCAGGGTCAAGACCATGCTCTTTAATTATCCGCTTTAGTGTATTGTTTTGTTTGTTAACCAAAACAATATTTTGCTTCATATTTTTTGCAGCGGATAAGTTGTTCTTTGCTGTTTCCAAGTGAACTTGCAAAACCTTCGCCTGACTCTTCAAATTTTCATATTTCAACTGCACAAAAAGAGTAATGTCAATTCAAAATATTAATGTAAATTCAAAATTTCAAATTAACAAAAACGATTGTTTGAATGTAATAGTACTTACAACCGCTCTATCTCTTTCGGCATTTGCGATTGATACCAAATCCTTGTCCTTTGACCATTTGTTAAAATATGCCTGGGCCTCGGCACTAATATTTTCCAATCTGTTTAGTGCCTTATCTAAAATGCCATCTTTATAGTCGTTGTTAAAAGTGACAGTCCCACATTTTGCTTGGGTAAGTAAGGAATCCATCTTCGCAGGTTGATTCTGGACTGCAGCGTATAAACTGTCCCGTTGCCAATAATTTTCATAACGACTAATAATCTCATTGATAAGAACTTTGGCCCTTCTCTCCCATTCTATTAGCTGTTGGATATGAGGAACAATAAACTCACTGACATGGGATTGACAATCATTACCAATTAAGTTCTCCAAAGGATAAGGTGGAAACTCTTCACTATCTGATTCTGATGCAGACGATCTTGCTGGAGAAGTGTGGGGGCTTTCACCAAGATCAACTGCTATTTTCTGTCTTTGGGTGGGCTGATCCTGTTTTCGAAAAAATAAATCAAGATTTAGATAAATAAATTTAAATCAGAATGTAATTAAAAATTGTAAAGCATATTAAAATTGAAATTTGAAGTATACCTGCTGGCCTTGAATCATCTCGCGGGTATCGAAAAAACCAGTTGGGTCATTGCTATCAATGCCCAAATAATCTTCATCTAAATTTATATTGTTCAAAACAGATATGCCCGTTGCACTGGGCAAGCCACCAAGTGAGAGAGTTGGAATACGAAACGAGGAGTCAAGGTTTAGTGTCCCACTGGGGGCCGGAGCAAAAGTCATGCGTTTACCAATGGTCTTTTTCACTGTTCCTCTGGTTGGCATTTTAAAAATTAATGGTTGAGTTGGTGTCGCTGCCGTGGTTTGATCATGAATGACATGCGCTGTAAAGTACAAGAAAAAAAGAAAAATGTTAGAACAATTCAAAAGTCAAAACTATGAAACTAAATGTCCTATAGAAAAGTTGTACCTTGTTGTCGAGGGGGTGTTTTTCTCGGTGCTACGGGTGGCCTTGTAGGAGTTGTACTCTGTGGCTGTTCAGAAGATATCAATGCATGCGAATGTATGGAGTGAGTTGGGGAAGAAGGTTCCAAAATCCCTGCAATTCATCAATATTAAATGTTAAATCATTTGGTTAAAATTTAAATTGAAAAAAAATCTGCAACTTTGGAATTTGTAAATAATATATGAGAATGTATTACTTCTCTGGCGTTTAACGAGTTCAAACTGTTGAGGGTTTGGAGAGGAGTGAGCTTCCATTTCAGATTGGGAGTCCCCCGAAGCCTCTGCGTGTAGTTGGCCTCTTCCTCTTGACATCTTTTTTTTTTTGGGAATGGCTTCAAGATATCTTCTCTGCAAAACATTAAAATTTAAGATTTAATAAATGTGCACTGTAATGAAGAAAATTGTAATACAATTACAAACTAAATAGTTTATACCTGCTGTTCTGCAAATGGAACTGAGAATTTCTTCAAAGCCTCATCAGAGCAAGTAGGAATTTCATTATGTTTTAAATTTAAAAGTGCCTCATAGTAGAAGCCGAGGAGATAGTTTGTTGAATAAATGAAAGGTTTATCTGAGACTTTTGAATTGGCTATGTCAGTTCTTATTTTTTTCGATAGAAATGTGCACCAATCGAATTTTCGTTTTGTGATAGTGGCACAAATGTATGCAATGGCCCAATTTGGTATATCTGTTTGGCGACCCTGCAAAACAATTCTGGCTTGAAAAAATGAAATAAGTGCAGCAAGAAAGTGATGTGCAATTGATTGTGTATCTACACCACGCCTGGATTTATTGACATGGGCTGCAAATGCGAAACAGTGAAAATTACTATAAATTTATAACAGAATTGTATCAGAGTAAAAAACATATTAAAAAATATGAATTAAAATGAATTATACTTACAATCAAAATGGAAACCGTACGTTGATTCGAGAAATTTCTTGTCATCTTCCGTGAGTGTTGCCTTGGTTGTCACAGTTGGTAAATTTCTGATAGGAAGGCCCGTAAACCGATGTATGTCATTTGGTTCAATAGTGAATTGGAACATTTGGCCATCGTTCAGAGTAACATAAAATATACCGTCCTCTGAATTGTAGCATGACAGAAGGTAATTCAAAATATCCGGATCTGTTTCGAAATGGGGCATATTAACGAGCCCTGTAAATTCACACGCTTCCATTATAGCTGAATATTCTGAAGACATCTTTAAAGCCGTATGGATGTGAGGGCATAAGGGATTCCTGTAGGTTATCTTCGAAATCGATTGAGTTGGATTGGCCTGAATTTCTTCCTGAACTTGCAATTGGGAAGCATGTGAAGTCGACATTGTAGTTGCAATAGCGTCTTTGTCAAAGATTTAGACCTGCAAAAATTCGAGAACGGGAAAACGAAAACGAGAAAATGAGCGGCACATGGCTATTTATAACCTAAATAGGGCGTCAATGTCCTCTATTGACGTGCGTCATTTGCTTATACTGACGCGCGTCACTAGCTTCAATTGACGCGCGTCATCTTGTTCGGTTGTCGCGCGTCATCTACTTCCTTCGCGCGTCAATTGAATGTAGTGTCGCGCGTCAATTGAATGTAGTGTCGCGCGTCAATTGAATGTAGTGTCGCGCGTCATTTAATGTAGTGTCGCGCGTCAATAGAACGAGTGTCGCGCGTCAATAGAGGGCGATGTCGCGCGTGTCAATCGGAGGCGATGTCGCACGCGTCATTTAATTACATTGTCGCGCGTCATTTAATTACAGTGTCGCGCGTCATTTAATTACAGTGTCGCGCATCATTTAATTACAGTGTCGCGCGTCATTTAATTACAGTGTCGCGCGTCAATAAAAAACGATGTCGCGCGTCAAGATATAACAATGTCGCGCGTCAATTGTCGCCTGTGACGCGCGGCAGACTACAGTCGTAAAATGTCGCGCGTCATTACTTCTAGTGTCGCGCCAGTGTCGCGCGTCAGTACTAACTATTGTCGCGCCAAGTGACGTGCGTCGTTACGGACTAGTGTTGTCGCGCGTCGCTGATGGAACCTTGAAAAACCAGTGAATTTTTTTTTTTAATACTGTCAAATTCGCCTTTCACTGAAACTGGTTACGGGGATATTCGCCAGGTATTTTCCACCTTCAATTTTATAGGGGTGTCTTAAAATGAACCCCGATCTTTACCCCATATTTATCCCTTCATGGCAATTTCTAGAAACGCTCCCGTATTACATCTCGATCTCTTTTTCCTCCAAGATACTCAAGAAGACATCACAACTAATCTAAAGAATTGTATTTGGCATGATAGAGAAAGTTTTGAACACTTCTGCAGAGCTTCAATAATTTTGCATTTGGAAGAGGAACATGCACAAGCCTTGCAATTGGAAAGACAAGCTCAAAATCAATAGAGAAGAGCTTAGAGATATTTGTTGAACTATGCATTCAAACTGACAGAAAGAAGGCATAAAATATCCTCAAGAGCTAGTGGTGTGACTGATCCGACCTTTGAAGAACAATTGCAATATTATTTCAGACTTTCTATTAATTAAATTGTAAGGAGAACATGTCAACAATACTTCCTTGAATTTGATCCCACCTTTCCTCTTGAACACTCCATTGATGGATCAATGGTTGAACCATTGAACTACATTCCTCTAGCAAAGATAGTTGTATAAGAAGTTGTAGAGAGGGTTGAAGAAGAAGAATCTGATATGGTTCAACAAGCACCTTTGTCATGGGGGAAAACACGTCCTTTAGTTCTCAATCCTCCTTTACATGAACTACCTAAAGGATCCAGAAATAAATTTCCCAAGTTCTACGGTGATGAGAAACAACACCCAAATGACCACATTGCATCTTTCAACACTTCTTGTGGAGTGTTAGTTGTAGGATATGAAGATGTGTTAGTCCATTTGTTTGTAGAATCTTTGCAAGATGCAGCCACAAACTTGTTTTATTATCTACCAAGGAGGTCTATCACTAACTAGAATGATATGAAGACCAAATTTGAATATGGGTTCAAGCCTATGAAAGATGCACATGCTCTTCTTGCATAATGGTCATAATTGAAGAAAGAACCTTCCGAGCCCATGAGGGAGTTTGTTGCCAAATTAAATAGAATGTTATAAAAGATCCCTGAAGCTACCCAACCTACAAAGGACAATAAAATCATATTCTTCACTAATTCTCAACTTCTAGAGGCAAATTTGATGTTGAGAATAACTCAACCACCTGATTTGGAGGAATAAAAAAATTTTTTTGAAGTTGAAGATGACCTAATAATGTCAGGAAAAATAAAAAAAGGAACGAGAAAAGAGAAAGGCCAAAGTTCAAATGTAGAAACAACGAACTCATTAGTACAGAAGCTGGCTAATGACGTTCTCTCTTAAGAAGCAGTTAACTCAAGCTTCCATGAACAAATATGCTCCTAGTAATAAATTCACAAATAAGTAAAGGATCGGTCCGCCACCCAAATATTTGCTCTTGAAGCACCTCCAATAAATGTAGTCTATGATATTGAGGAGGAAAAAGAAGTAATTGAAGAGTTGGAGGAAGAAAATGAGGATGGTAACGTCCTTGAGTTTGAAGAAGTAGAAGATGATGTACAGGTCAATTTCATTGAATATTATTTTGGAGAAGATGATGATGACGAAGATGTACCCACTTCTCATGTGTAATATTCACTTGCTCAAAATCTCGAAACGGAGCTTCCTCCTCCACTACCACAAAGAAGAAGAAGAAAGAAGATCCTTAGGTTACGACTCTACAAAACAAATTAATTAACAAAGGATCTCCACTTCTGCCTTCTATGGAGTTTGTGAAAGAAAATCCAAACCTCGTGGTGAGTAAAAATCAATTTTTGGTGCCAAGTAAGTCTTAAAGTGATTTTCCTAGCTCCAATTCTTCTTCTATAAATGTCAATCCTTCAAAAGCTTCAAATGTTCCTACAAAATCAGCCATTGTCTCCCAATCAGCTACTCCCATTGTTAAAGTTGTTCCAACATCTAAAGTAGTACCTCCTTCACCTACCAAAGCATTTGTTCCCTCGAGGGTGAAAACGTCACCTTCCTATGCTCTATTTGACATCATTGAGCATGTGAAAAAGTCCAAAGTTCAGATTTCTGAATTTGAATTCTTACAAAAACGTCTATAGCAGTTTGAAAGATTTTTCCGCTACATCAAGATTTTTAGTTCAAAACCCAATGTTGCTATCCCCAATTCCAAGGGACTACTACTGATGTCACCTACCCCTATATCTCAAAACATGCTTTCCTTGAGCACATCCAAGACCAAAAAGTCTAACCTTTCTACCTTTCCCTCCTTACCGAAGGCCATCTGTTTAATAATTACATAATTGATTCGGGAGCTTTAAACAATGTTATGCCGATAAAAGTTGCTAACTCTCTCGGGCTTACCTTGACACGAGCCACCAACTCTTGCTATTATATGGAGTCGAAGGAAGGTTGGTGGGGAGAATCAAATATGCATAGGTGGCCCTCACCAATTTTTCAGAAAAGAAAGTTTTGTTGACTATCTTGGTAGCTGATATCATTACATCTTTTGGAATGTTGTTAAGAAAAAGTTTTTATAGAGACTTGGGGGTTGAGATTCAGATGGATTGGTCTTCCACAACCATTCTAGTAAGAGGAGAAATGAAGAAGTTGTTCCCATGAGAAAGATGAAGTATACCGTTCACAAATCAGAGGATCTAAAGGATGATATATTATTTCAAGATAGTGGACTTGGTAACTACTTGACTGCAAAAAGAGATGAAAACTTGCCTTTTCTCACTGAAGATGATGAAAATTAGTTGTGGACAATGGAGTTTGATGGAATCCATTCCAATTCTAGTTTAGGATTATGTGTTGTTCTAACTTCTCCTTTGGGTGAGTTGCTTCCTTTTGCTTATAAATTGCAATTTGAAAACACTAATAATAACGTGAAATATGAAGCTCTTGTCTTAGGAATGGATGTGGCCGAATCCATGGGTATTAAGAAATTGAAATGTCTTGGTGATGCTGAAGTGATTGTAGGATGGATCCAAGATTGATCTAGAGAGGATAAAGGTAATTTAGGCACTCTCCTGGCCTACAAGAAAGTGGAGAGTTCACTCTTTCTTTGGAAAAGTAAACTTTCTTTGTTGTTTTGTTCTAGAATTTTCTTAATTGAAAAAGCACATTACTAGCATGATGAAACCTCAATCAAGTTTTAGGTTGAATAAGGAAGGTAAGGAGGCATTTGATGCAATCAAAGAGTCAATTGCTAAAGATCCTACTCTGGTATGCTTGAACTTTGACAAAGACTTTATTTTGTATTGTTATGCTTCAGAAAATACTCCTTCGACCATCTTAGTACATAATAATGAAGAAGGTATTGAAACACCCATTGCCTTCTTGTGTTGCCCACTGAAATATCATGAATTGAAGTACAATAAAATGGAGAAGCACACACACATGTGTGGTCAAAGAAGCTAAGAATTTCAGCTTCTACATTCTCAATTCCCACACTATAGTGATAGTTTTGGGGTTTGCGATAAAATAAATTCTAAATCAATAAGATCCAGGGGCTAAGAGAGGCAACTGGGTGGAAAATATCCAAAAGTATGACTTGGATATATGACCTTTAAATATGGTCTGGGGAAATGGTTTGTGCCAGCTAATGGCTGAATATGAGTCACTCATGACTCAACATGAAGTAAATGAATATAAATGCTATAGATGCGTAAGCAAGGACTTGCCTCTAGGTTATTTTTGTAAACACCACCAATGAGTGTTGGTATGAGGAAATGGTTAAGTACTAGCCATGCACAAGATCTAGGAGTTGTGCCCAAGGGCATGCATGTGAGGAGAGGAAGTAGGAAAAAGAGAGTGCATAGAGGTGTGCACACCACGAAGGAACATGCTAGCATGCAAGGCTATGTGCATGCATGCAGAGGATTAAGGACTTATCTAATTTTCTAGACCAAGCTAAAAATAGAAAAGTAGAAGATGAAGTGTTGCTCAAGAAAACTCCAGAAAAAAAAAAAAAAGAAAGATGACTTAGCGACAAAGAAAAGGATAAGAAAACACATGAAGGGAAAGGAAAAAGACAAATGCATAGAGAAGGCTAATAATAGGATTAAAGCAGATAAAAACATGGAGATATTTATAGCTTAATATATTGTTAACACCAGATTATAAAAGCATGTAATCTATTTGTGAGCACGCCTATTTTTAGGAAGGTGCATGTAGGTGGTGAAGGGAAATTTTCCACCCTATAAATATAAGTTATGCTTCTTTTTAATAGAGAGCTAGTAGTTAGTGGAGAATTAGAGAGTGTTATGGAGGTAACGAGTTAATGTGAGTCTAAGTACTTAATATGGAGTCTGTATGAGAGAACATATGTTCTAGCACACGATGTAATGGATTGTAATGTATTCATCTCCTATGTTATGTGATGAATTATTGTTGTAATGGACAATTGTGTATGGATTGCAAAGATATTTATGTTTGAACATGGATTAATTGGTATTCAAATCTTGATATTCATTATCTATGAGTGATTTACTTATTATATGTGTTGTTGTTGAATTGTCATGGTATAATGTATCTTCCTAGATAATTAGTTGTTATGGTTATGAATGGTTAATAAACATGCATGCTAACATCTTGCTAACTATAACAAAGGAGGGACCTGACACATGCATGCGCTTCGAGTGAGATTCTAGACTTTTTTGGATGAAGTGCTAGTGCACATAGCTACATTAGGTAATAAAAGAGACTACATTTTGGTTCCATTATTGGGACCTATTTTTCAATCTGTCTATTGGATGTTGCATGTAGATGGCATTTTGATTGTCTTTGGAAAATATTGAGAATTGGATATATAATGGCCAAGACATGTTTTCTCAAAGATATATCACTAGACCTAATTTTAATGTGCGAAAGTGGGTGGAAAACAACCTCTATACAACTACTTATATGAGACGTTATTCAATTTTTCCTAGTAGAATTGTACCAGTGGTTGGTAGCCTACACAACTAACAGAGGTGTTTGGATAAGAAGGAATAAAAATTGGAGACATGAATACTATCAAGCACTCTCTGATTTGGATGAGCCATGGACAAGATCTATAGATCGTTGGTGGGAAGGTGTGTTTGTGGTTATACCTTAGAGTACATGATTTAGGCATACTATTTCCCATAAGAAGAAGAGTTTTGGTTTTTACGTGAGCCAAGAGGATCTTATTTGCGTGTGACACCTTTAGCCTATCAAGATCTTGATAGTTGAAATAGGAATGGAGAATCTACCGATGACGAACTAAAACCCCACCACGTGGAGGGGCAGGAAGCAAGTTTGGGAAGGATGGAAGTGGCCATACCAGAAGAGAGACAGAGAGAGGAAAGAAGGCTTAGGTATAATGATGCATGATAGAGGGTGGTTGATGGGGTACTAAGGTCAAGAAGAATGATGACTGATGGAAGTGATGAGAGCCTGCAGAAGGCAAGGGATCACATGATCATGTCCTCCCAACATTGGGAAAGTGTAGTAGAGAGACCCCATTGGTATATGATGAGAGTGAGTCTGAGGAGAGAATGAGAATGTGGGTGTGCATATGACCTAACCTAAATACCTAGCCCTTGCGCAAGGTGTTCAAGATCCAGAGTTTGTTATAAAAGAACATCATAGTGAAGGTGAGTAAGGAGGATCTCCACTTTGGGTAGAAGATACATGTAGACATATTTTAGTTAATTCTCATGAAACACAAAAAATTAAGGATGTGCACATGACCATGTAGTAGGAATCAATGATTAGAGAAAGTGTTATTGGGGGTACTTTTAGAGGTGCATCGTCAAGCTAGCGCATTGGCACACAACTCATTGGAAACAATCCTATAGGTGTTGCTATAACACAGATAGTTGGTGTCTAGTTCAACACAACTGGATGTAAGGGAGTTTCATCTATAGGAACACAAATCACAACGGGAGACTCAGGAGGTTCAGGACAGCCAACGCGTGGAGGAAATCTGGTGGAGGTTCAAGTTCAGGATCTGGCCCCATTCTAGGACAAGGGCGCAACCACAACCATTGCAGCCTCAATAACCAAAATAACAAACACCTCAATTATTCTTTGAGATGTCTCTTCACTTACTAGAGTATAGAGGTGTGGAAGATGCAATTGAACATGTGCATAAATGTGAGTTATTATGGAGAGCTAAGGGAATAACAACTCTTGATAGAAATGAAAGTCAGTTTGCCACCACACTCCAAGGGTGTGCACACAAGTTGGTATAGAAAGTATATGATCCACATCAGGCTATGGTGGATTATGATGCATTGTAAGATACATTTTTAGCTAAATTTAACATCCTTAAGTTTGAGCAACAAAGCATTAACATGTTAAAGGACATCAAGTAGGATTTTTGAAAGTGTGAGGGAGTATGATGCGCATTTTAAAGCTTTTTTGTCCAAGTTATCATATGATATTCATCAAAGAAATCATGCGTAGTTGTTCATGGGAGGCTTGTTGATTCCTTTTTGAAGGGATTTATCACATAAAACATTTATTGATCCATGTGAGGCTTTGGAAGTAGCCCTATGTGCAAAAGAAGCGATTGGGAGTGCAAATATAGGGTTAAGTCTGTTTCTCAAGGTGTAAATAACATCTATGGCTACACAGTTGGAGAATTTTTCTGCCAATTCGATACATGAGATGCAAAGTGGGTTATGGTGTACTAATTATGATGTGGAAGGACATACGAAGGATAGTTATACACATAGGAATGTGTGCACCTTATTACAATCTTGTGAGATTTTCCACAAGAATCATGATGCTTTAAATTTTCCGCTCTTAAAACATGTAACACATAATAATATCTCTATGTAATATAAAATTTGGAATGCACACACCCATGATACATATGATTTCTATTTGATTGACCATATCCATGAGGCATGTGAGATTGGATTACGACAGACCATTATGGCTAGTAGTTCTCAGGTGTAAGAAGGACATACCAATGAAGGGTGCAATAATGGAAATGGTGGATTTTGAGGTGGATATAGGAGTAGAGGCCATGGTGGTGGTAGAGGAAGGTTCATGTGTGGTACATGTTATACTTGTGGATCACCATATCATTACCAATGGGAGTGTCCTAATAATTAGGTCTGCATGTACTATGAAAAGGCAAAAAGGTCAAGGATTGTCTAGACCTCTATAAAATATGTGTAAAAACCAAAAAAAGGAAAAAGGTGCATGGGGATGATCAAGGTGGAATGTGTGAAGAATGAATAGTGGGCACCTAAGAAGACAACCAATTCGAAACTTCAACCTATGTTAGTCACTACATGTGCAGAAGTAACACAAACGCGAGAGCCTCTTAAAGAAAAACCCCTTATCAGGAGAGAGGAGGTGATACATGTTAAGTATCCAAATACGACTCATCACAAGGAAGACTATCATTAGATCATGGGAGTTATTAGGGATTTGTAGGTGAGATCCAATTCTTGAAGGAATAGGCACACAAAAGAAAATGCACAAAGGAAATCGAGCTTCCGTAGAGGGATGTAGATGACTTGAAGGAATTATGTCAGATGTTGTTAGGAGAATATCATTCCTTTGTTGGGAGAATGGTTGAGGGAGAAAATACCATGTGCGCAGGAGTTGAGCGAGAGGGCTAGATCCTTCATGCAAATTTACCACCATAAGACCATGAATATGATAAGGAGATTACACTAGATGCAATGATATATGGATGGTTGGTGAGTAACATTCTTATTGACATAGGAACATAGATCAATGTTCTAACTTTGGATGTTGGAATCAAATGGGAAGTCCAAAATTGCATCCATCTTCTAATGTGTTGTATATGGAAAATAAAACAAGGGCCATGCCCATTGGGGTGTTAAAGGATTCTTCAATCACTATTCAAGGAGATAAATTTATAGGTGACTTTGAAGTATTGGAATTGGCTGAGGTAGATAATTTCTAGCATTTTTTGGACATCCTTGGTGTTATGAAAACAATGCAGACTTCCACTTCAATAAAAGATACATCATTTTGAGAATAAGGAGGAGCGCGTTGTCATACCCTTGGATGATGTGAAGGTTGTGCCATATATTGAACCTGTGAGTGAAGAGGAACTTAATAGGATTTATGCACATATAGTGCGTGACCCGAGAATGTGGAACCATCTAAGGAAGGTGTACTTCATTGGGAAGATGCACAATCCATCAGTGACACTACTAATGTTGCTTGTGATAATTGGGCCCATGACACATATGAAATGGTAGGTCATAAGGTCAAAGGAAGATTCACTAGGATGATTAGGCCGCACATGATCAGGCATTTGGGCAAAGACTCAATTACCAAGGTACATTGGAGAAGAAAAACTTGACCCTTTCTTGTGTACAATGGAGGACCAATGGTGAAATGAGGGAGATATACAAAATATGATGGTCTATACATTATGTGGGATAGAAAACATGTTGGTGGGTGGCACACATAGATAATATATTGGGCTGACACGAGGTAAGGGTAGCCTTTTTAACAAGGTTTACTTGAACAATGTTCCCTCTCTTATACTTGAGTATGATGGGAGACTCCTTCTTTGGTACACATGTACACAACTGTGAGAGACAATGGGTGTAAGGGAAAGAGGCTATAACACCATCCCTTTGGGTTCATAAGTTTTACTCTACTCTACGCAGATTCGCATGGGCATGGTATGTACATGTCGAGCTCAAGCAAGAGATTGCAATTTGGTGAGACATGATTGAAGGTATGGCTCACAATTTTGATTATTTTTCTAATAAGACACCAGTACATGAGGCCTTGCAGATCATGAGGTGCATCACTTTGGGAGATAATGCAAAGGTAGAGGAGCTTATGATTCAACTCTTAGGAGAACCAAAGATTGGGGCACGAGAGGATGAATTGAAACAAAAGAAACACTGCTAGGGCGTGCATGGAAAGAGAAGGAAAGAGGAAGATGATATACCTCATTGATGATGAGGAAGTTAAAGATCTGGATATCAAACACACTAAGGTTGCACGCGAGGTTATGACTTAGTAGATGAGCATGTGCACGCATACCATGTGCCTATGAAGACTAAGAAGGTTAATATTGGCACTGAAGATGTGCCTAAGGAGGCCATTATTGGAGACTATTGGTCAGAACTAGAGGTTACGAAGATCATTGAGTTGTTGCATGAATTCCAGGACTTATTCCCAAAGGGCTATCATGAACTAAAGGACACACATTCCTCGTTGGGAGTAATTAAGATTAAGCTAAAATAAGGCACACGTCTAGTTTGGAAGAGGCCTTATAGGATGAACCCAAACCTACGCAAGAAGGTCAAAGAGGATATTGAAAAGATGCTTAAGTCAGGGATCATAGATCCTATTGAGGAATCTGAGTGGGTCAATTGAATGATGATTAATATCAAGAAAGATGTCTGGATCATGATCTGTGGACTATGGGTACTCAATGCTTCATGTGTCATTGATCCTTTTCTACATCATTTACAAAAGAGAATCTAGAGGGAGTTGCAGAGGGTGAAATCTATTCATTCATGGATGGATTCTCAGGGTACCATCAGGTATGCATTGCATGTGGATCAAGAGAATACCACCTTCTCCACTGAATGGGGAAGTTTTGCATATATATTGTAATGCCCTTTGGATTGAAGAATGTGCACCAATGGTATTCTCATGCATCGTTCTTCAAGCATTATAGGACTTCATTCATAGTTTTTATAGGTTTATCTGGATGATTGGACCATATATGGGCTAGTGAAAGATCATTGTGATAATATGAGGTTGATGTTTGAAAGGTGTAGGCAATTGAGGATCTCTTTGAATATCAAGAAGTGTATATTTTCCACCCCTTTGGTACATTACTTGGGCATATTATTTGTAAAGAAGGATTTTTGTAGACCCTACTAAGATTGCAGCCATTTTGGGGATGGAAGAACCTACCAATCATAGTGAAGTGCATTTGTTCTTATGGCATAATGGTTATTAAAGGAAGTTTATAAAAGGATATGCAAAGATTTCCAAGCCCCTTGAAGAATTGCTCAAGGCCAAAGGAAAATTTTATTGGGGTGATGTGCAACAACATGCATTTGAGACCTTGAAGGAGAAGATTACCATTGCACCTATCTTGTGCTTTCCTTCCTAGAACAAACCTTTCCATGTACATGTTGATGATTTTACTATGTCTATTGGTGTAGTCTTAGCACAACCAAGTGAAGGGAATGTGGATCATCCCATATGATTTGCAAGTAGGAAGTTGACACCAAGCTGAGTATAACTACACAAAAATGGAGCACGAGGCACTATCCATGATGTATTCACTTCACAAGTTTAGAAAATACTTATTGGCCACACTATTTATCTTTTACACATATCATATGGCATTGAAGTACTTGGTCAACAAACTAGTTTACAAGGGGTGCAGATGTATGTGTTGGATACTTATTTTTCATAGGAGTTTTATTTTATAGTTGTAGTAAATCCAAGCAAGAGAAACTTGGGACTCGACCACTTTTCAAGGATCAATTCTAGAGAGGACACATAGAGCATTGAAGATATTATTCCTAATGCCCAATTATTTAGATTAAACTGTGCACCAACTGATTTGGAAGATATTGTTGTATTTTTGTGCACTGGACTTGCGCCAGAAGGAATGAAGACCTTAGAAAAGAAGCATCTTGTTATTCGAGCCATGCCATATCAGCTTATTAGAAGGGATTTATATTAAATGGTAGAGATGAGGTCTTGTGTAGGTGTGTTCTAGAGCATGACCACAAAGCCATCATGGAGGAGGCTCATGGAGGCATAACAGGAGGACACTATGCAGGAGATGTGACTGCGTGAAAGATCATTTTAGCCATTTTATGGTGGGATACATTATATAAAGAGACTAAGGCATTATGTCAAAGCATGTGATCACTGTCAGAGACTTGGAAAGCCTGGAAATAAAGATTAAATTCCATTAAGGCCTATAACGAGTGTGAAGTATTTTGAAAAGTGGGCAATTGATTTTGTAGGAACCATTCACCACCCGCACACAGGACAAGGGCGCGATACATCATCACATGTATTGATTATTTTACAAGGTGGTATGAGGTTGCACCTAAAAAATATTGTACATCAACAAGGTTCCTTTGGGAAAACATCATCAACATGTATGGATATCCATTGAGCCTAACGAGTGATAGAGGAACTCATTTTTGAATGAGACCATTAGAATTTTCTTGAAATTTATGATGGCACTCCATAAGACTATCCCTTATCACACTCAGGAAAATGACATTGTTAAATCTTTCAACAAGATTTTGGGATAACACTAACAAAGATATGTGATGTTGGAAGAAAGGATTAGGATGAAAAGTATCAGTCATACTTTGGGCATAAAAAACCTATAAATGGTTGAATAAAGCCACACCCTTTTAGTTGGTGTTTGGTGTAGAGGATGTAATACATGTGGAATTTATGTTACCATCCATGCATATTACGCACATAGGTGGATTGGATAATGAACAAGATTGTGGATGAGCACATTGACAAGTTGATACAATTGGATGAGAGGCATGCCATTGTGTGTGGGAGTAAGAAGACAGAAAAGGCATGACATGCACATCAAGAACAAGTATTTTATAGTTGGAAAGATGGTACTTCTGTATGAGTCCAAGTTTGTGTTCCATCTAGGGAAGTTGAAAATCCCATTATTGGGACCCTTTGTAGTGACCAAGATACTAGAATCAGGCGCACATATCAATTATAAGTGCTAGATGGCACAATTTTCTTGGTTAATTCAATGGGAGTAGGATGAAGCCCTATTATAAATAAGCTTCATTTATGTTTCTAATAAGGCAATATTTCCATTTAGATTAGATTTCATTTTCATGTTTTGTGTTTTATATTTTTTTGTAATAAGCATGTTCGCACGCATGAGCTACTTACTATATGTAAATATGATGTGCAGAGGACCAAACATACTTTTAGTGTGGGGTGAAACATGTGTGAGTCCACGAAAAAGAGACTATGTGATACTATTACATCTATTAGAGTTGGTTTAGAGGTTCGCACGACAATATAAAAGGAGGGTCCTTTATGGATATGAGTTAGCTATGTGTGAAGACAAAGGAGAGTGTCATGGGTTCTTAGGAATGTTTGTGTTGAAAGGTTGTGAAATTTCTCATAGTTGAAGACCATGTAGAGGGTGCAACATTGCAATGTGAGGGAGGCAACAACATGATAGATTATTTGGTATGAGATGCAGAGGAAGATGGGTTGCGATGCAAGGAATTTTGTATAAGGATGAATGTAGCCTGAAAGGTAGTGGTGTGCCAGAAGGATATGAGTTCTATGCGTGGAAGAAGGTTACGACTTCTATGTGTGGAAGAAAGTAGGACAAAGTGGGGAAAAATAAAAAAGTGGATTTAATGCTTTAGAGTGGTGGTAGGTGAGGAATAATTAATACAACATTTTTGGAAAATATATAAAAAGAGTGTGGACGAGTTCATTATTACCTTGCTTATTGAGATTTTGAGTAACTAAGTGTGAATTGTGTGTATGCAACAAAGAGTGAGTGCGAATAGATTGTGTGAAAAATATATGAGTCGAACTAGAGCAAAGTGACCATGTTATTAAGTGCAAATTGGTGAGAGTAGAAGAATAGAAAAGGAATGAATGGTTTGGAAGGAATAGAACAAGGAAATACACGTAGTTTGGGGTTTGAGGGTTTGAAGTCGCAGAGATAGGGTTTGAGAAATTGAGAAATTTTGGAACTCAAAGTTACATGATTAGGGCATAGGGGTGTGAAGAGAATACCATGGCATGAAGATGGTCAGAAAAAAGTAAGTGAGTTTAGCACCCAAAACTGAAGTAAAGCATTTGAGTAAGTCATTCCAATAACCAAGGCACACATTTTTTCCAAGTTTAAAGTTTGAAGTCTGAAGAAATTGTGAAGGTAACAATGGCACTAGAGAAAACAACTACTACCACACAATCATCTAAAGGAAAAGGTAAGGGCATGAGAAAAACAAGAAGCTTGAATTAGAGGATGCATCGAAAGAGTGGTTCTTAGAGATGCACTACCCCCTAGAGGTACTTGGTAGGGTAGCCATGGGAGTTTCACTTGACCAAGTGCAAGATTAACGATTATAACCATCGTTACGAGGCCCATGAAGCATAAATTAACAAGGATGTAATGATAAAAATGGATCAGAGGACTGCAGTAGTGCAATTAGTATATGATGACACCATGAAAAAACATTTGGAGAACATTGGAGCCCTCCAACAATATGAGTTGCCTTTATTTGGAAAGCCTAAGTGACTGTACCAGTAGATCGTGTCACGCGTCCATGAGGACTTCTACTTTGTTGGAAGAAGAATGTGCACCACTATGCAATTGATTAGAACAGTAACATGCATGTGCAACTCAGTAATTTAAATTGAGCTAGACTTGGATGATGATGATGGGGTGGAAGCCACAAAAAAACAATTCAATTATCAACATGGGAACCGCGTGATGGACATCATAGCCATTAATGACCTAGGCACCAGAGTTGTAGTGTGCCTATTAAGCTATAAATTAGGTGCGTCAGACAGGTGGTCCCAAGTAAATAATAAATGGATGTATATAGCACACAAGATGGTGTAGAAGACCATGTACAACATTTCTTCCTTCATTTCTAAAGGGATTATTGAAGAAGCAAGGGTTCAGGTAATCAAAGGTGAGAAAATAACCTAGGGTTTCATCTTATTATTAATATTTTTTTGTGAGATAGGGGTTCCATATGGAACTAAGGATAAAGTGTGGTTATACCCGGTAGAGAATAAATCCCTTGCGCAAAGGTTTTATAGAATATACCTTTGATGGAGCCATAAACAATGCATATAAACTTCAGGTGGATAAATGGAACAGATGAATGTGTGAAGCATTTGAGAATGAGTGGCACATATCAAGGGAGTTGCATTCGGTACTAGATGGATAGGAAGAATTTATAGTGCATCAACACTTTAGTTTGGGAAGGTTTCACCTAAGTAATGGAGAAAAGGCCCCATGGTGCGAGTTTTCCTTTGCTTTCACTACAAAGTACTTCTAGGCATCGGTGAACAAGATTATGAATGTGCAAAAGTGGGTTTTTGATGCAGAAAAGGTAGACTCTAACTACCACACGTTACACACCACATTGTATACCCCTTTAAACCAACCTATGTGGAGGTAATGGAGTCATATAATATGGATATAACTTCTATGACTCTTGTAGTAGGAAAGGAAACAGTAAGAGTCTATATACATTCAAGGTCAAAGATGAAGAATGAGAAGTATATCAATACAAGGGACCTTCATCTCCCAAATCCACCTAAGGGAAAGCAAATGGTAGGGACTTGTTAAAGAATGTGTGAAGAGACCCTTTCTCTATAAGAATAAGAAGAAGAAAATGAGAAGGATGAGGAAGAGGACACCGCGCTCAACCATAACCATGTGAGGAAGTTACAGAGGGGGCACAAACCACAACCATAGGGTGCGGGGAAATTAAAATCACCTAAGGGATCACCCTTAGTCACTCCAAAAAAAAAAACACATAAAAGAAAACCCCTCCAAGAATGAGAAGGAAATGGTTGGTTACCATTATGGAGAGTAAATAAGATAACTTTGTCGAGGAGTTCACGTGTAATGAAGAACCAACCCATGGTGAGGAGGAAGTGACTAAGGGCGAGACCGCACAACTTGATGCAGAGATACACAACCCATATGATGGACGACTTGAAGGAGATAAGGAATAAGAGCATGTAAATGATGAGGAGTAGCCTATTGGGGAAGGCTTAGGAGCTGCAAGTGGAGATTGAAGCAACATGCACCCAAGTATTGAGAAGGAGGTACCTAAAGGTAGGCATGGTGACAAAAGGAAGAAAATGGAGGAGATTATGTGACTGACACAAATGAGTTATATATATGATCATACAAAGGTGCTCTAGGAAAGGTTCTAAAGAACAGTGTCGAGAAAGAACATCTATGGCTGGGAGCTGATTGACCCTGAAGGAGTGAAGATGCGCATGAAGAAGATGTTGTCATGGAGCATGAAAACACACATGGAGGAACCGAGTTTGAGATTAATAACGAAGCATATGCCAGGAGAAAAATGAAGGACATGGGTACATTCCTCATGATTATTAGCCTTATTAAGCTAATCGGCGAGTAGGCCAACAATGCATTGAATAATATGGAAGTTGAAGTGACGTGTATGAATCTAGACAAGGGGGTCACGATAAGAGTGTTGCTTGAATATAAGAAGGATAAAGAGGATGTGGTACATCGAATAACATAGGAGTTAGAGGAAGCAAAGAAGCATACAAAGTATGCTTATAATAAGGCCACTCATATAGTAAATGTCATCATGACAACGTGCCCCGACCTGGTAGAGAATGCTAAAGATGAGTATCCATTTGAGTTACATTATTTAGAAGATTTGGTAAGAATGTTGTTACAAGAGAAGAAGTATGTGCCAAGAGAGTAGTAGGAATAGTTGATTACACATATATAAAATAATAAGGAAGTAATCACACTGAAGATAATGGAATATGAGGTGTTGAGAACCATAATCAAATAAGCTATGAAGAAAGTAGGGTGCACGTTTGATAACTGCCAAAATTTGGATCCCATCCTGAGGGCACATGATACTAAAAAAGTAGATGAATTTAAGGAAGCGCATGCCACCAAGAAAGACATCAAAGTTTGGCACAAGGAAATCATGGCCGAAGTAGTGCAAAAGTAAGATTTTCTTAAGGTTGTTGTTAATGTGAAATCACAACACCCCCAAATGAGTGGTCGGATATGCTTTTCTAAGGCAGAGTCATCTGGTGTGATTTGCATAACATGAGACCATCTCTCAAGTTGTGGGACTTGCGGACTTGAGATGGCCCTCCAGAGAAAGCCGGCTTCTTCTTCCTGATCCTAATGCTAAACTACTCCTAATGTAGAAATGACGTCTAACTACACCTATCCTAACAATGCCAAGGAGATAGGGAGAGAGAAAGTGCATAAAGAGGGAAATCCTACACTAACAAGGTGATAGCACCAAGAAAAGGGAAGTGTTGATCATCTATCAAAACGGCCATGAAATGAAGGGAGGTGAGGTGAGAAATGGAGAGGATGGACAACAACATCACAGACCAAATGTCAGATTCACACAGAACTCCATTTTCGATCCCCATGAACATAGCTCCCAGATCTGCAAATGAAATGTCCAAAACATGCATGAGAATACTCCAAAACGATGAGAGGTAAGAAGATGTAATGAAAACAAGTGAAGGATGGAAAAATGCATCACAAAAATGAGTTTTATTGCTTCAAAAATTTACATAGAGCATCATACACGAGCAAGAGGAAAAAAACACCATTTTACAAAGCAGGGGAGGAGATTCAAACTCCATTTTGACCCTGGGGAAGAAAAGAAGAGGGGAGGCAAAGAAGAAGAATGAACAACCTTTTATAATGAATCCTTCCCTCATCTATATAGATTCGATCAGAGAGAAGAAAGAGAGAGAGAAGAGGGAAACACAGGTCAAAGCTTAACCACTGTTATTAATGCTTTTGCTAAAATCTACCCATAATATGTTGCTTCTGGCTCCCTGGCAGGTCGAATTGAATCAGATATGGTAGTTGAAGAGATTGGATTATGCGTTAATGGCTTGAAGATGTTTCCTCCATTTTCCTAACCTAACCTCCTCAAAAATTAAAGTCTCAGACCTCCATGGCATAGGTGAGGCTAAGATATTTTCAACGGCATTAGATTTACAATATTTCAAGCCTTGGGACGAAAGATATGCCCCTTTGAAGTTTGTATCGGATCTGTATGAATGGATGGGAAAACAATTTGAAAATGAGTCCCCCTTTTGAGATGGGATGCGTGGAAGCCAGATTAGAGCAAAAACTAGGCTCGCGGGTTCAGAATTTATCTTTTCCCCTTCTTCAGCGAGAATCAAAAAATCCAAAAAACTCTCCGCGGCCTTGAAGCTCCACTTGGACATGTGGCACTCTTTGGTCGGCCGGGTGATGCTCTTCACCTTTACTTTTATGCCTTTTGGATGAAAGGAAAACTTTTACTTTTTTCCCGACTCCCCGCCTTGGCTTTGACTCGGGTCTATATGTTGACTTTTTCCTTGGCGGAGTCACGAGCCATTTTGTAACTTTTACTCCCTTTTGAGGTAACAAGGGGAGAAAATCAACTTTTCCCCGACTGCCCACTTTCCCTTGGGGCACGTGTCAGTCTGGCACTCACTCGGGAACCTTTTCTCCTTTTAACCCTTGAAACATCACCCTTAGGGCACTTGACAGGTTCCGTCGGCTGGCTTATGTATTAACTATTCAACTAACTCTGCCCCCTTTGAGGACATGTGGAGGCACCACACTTGTTTGCAAACCCAACCCAAAGTTTGCCTTTGGAAGAGCATCAAGTTGACACTTGTCGGCCTCCACTACTTTGTGGACTTTTCAACGGTCCCTCTTACTTATTGACTTTGGGCTACGTGGCGAGCTTGTGCTCACTTGGGTCTCTGCCTTGGGACCAACTCTTGGAGATGTGCTATGCTGACACTTGGCACTCTCCGCTTGCACATTCATACTTAGCCAATTTTTTTAGGCCCACCCTATCCACCTTTGACTTTGTTTGACCATTTGACCCTACCTTCGTTCCACCCTGGGACATGTGGAGATGTGGCGCTTGTTTGAGCCTCTCTATTTGGATCCATATTTTGAGAAGTCGTTGCGAGGACACGTGGTCTCTTCCACTGCCTCCTCCATACTTTCTAACCCTACAATTTCATTGTTGAGTCTTTCTGAAGCTTGCAAAATAGATTTAAGACATGAAACGACTTGACATAGTCATTTTCTTTACATAGGGTCATTTAATCGTTCTCTACCCCCTACCACTCCATTGTTGAGTCCTCCCTTGACCCTTTAAATAGATTTAAGATGTGGAAACGCTCAAAAGAACCGTTTCTTCTATTTCTTCTTATGCGGGGTCGAATTTGACTCTCTCGGGCTTCTGTTTTCACTTTTCCTAGTTTGGGACGTGAGTTCGTGGGTCTGTATCATTTCCCTTCATGTTTTCTTCATGTGTAGGGCTCGTTCTGACCAAATTTTCGGGGTGGTGAATTTGGGATAACAATTTGGTGACTCACGGGGACATCTACCTGCTAGATGAAGAGACCAATGGCCTTGAAGCATCCATTGGGCATGGAGTCTACTTGATAAACATGGAACTGATCCTTGAGCCACTGCGAGACTAACTACAAGAATTTTCTGTCTTTCTTGTCCTTGAGCCTTCCCACACATCTGCACTTCAATTTTCATAAGAAAACCTTGAGACAATGATTTATGAGAGTAGAAAATTGATTCGACCCATGGTTTCCATTTGTCCCTCAAATGGACTATCTCGAAATGGATTTTAGTTGCTCTACATTTGTTCCCTATTTCAACTTGCAGAATTATAGGAAAACATGAGCCTTCTTTCCTTAAATAGTTTAAGAGCCTAGCCTCATGCCCCTCTGAAGCAATACAAACAAAACTTATATACAAAGATCAAATCATACATGCCTCAAATGAGACATGTAGAGTGTGCATAAGCACTTCTTCTGCTGAAAACAAACCTACCTACACTACTCTAACCAAGAGCAAAGGGAGCTCAAACAAAGCTTGCAACTGGTAGGGAGAAATAGCTTCCCTTCCTCAAAAATGGCAGCCATGCAACTGATTTGGCACTGAACATGGCTGGTTGGATGAGTGAAAAACTAACAATAAGTCGGTCCTCCACCCAAATCATCAAGGTGTCAACATTAATGGACAATACCTCCTTAAGCTAACTTGCATCAGACTTCTGGAGGTGTTGATGACAACCCTTGGTACTTTGATGCTCATCCTCATGCCTTGAAGTAGGCATGACTGGTTTTGGTTTCTCCTTTGGCTCCAATGAAGCCAAGTACTTGATTGGGCACGATCTGATCCTTTGGATGTGCCCATTTATCTGAAATTCAACTCCAAAAATGGAGTCTTCTTGTGGACCTTCTTGGGTGGATGGTGTGAAAGAGATGATGACATCCTCTTGCCTTTTCTCTTCCTCCTTCTTTGAAGAACATGGGAGAGTCATGTCTTCCAATCTTGGTTCCAGAGGGCTATTATGAAGTGCAAGCTGGTGTTCCTGAATGTTCTCCTCCATGGAAATAGGCTCATGTGTTTGGGATGTGAGAGATGGTGGAAAAAATGATGTGATCTCCTTGGGCTTCTCTCCATCAAGACAATCCTCCAAGTCAGATAGGTAATCTGCCTCCTTGTTGTCCTGCTGTAGGTGCTCAACCTCCTTCATGGTGTCCTCTTGATCTGCAACTTTCTCACCATGGTTTCTCTCTTCCTAAAATATGAAGTTTGAGAGATCAAACTCTTCTTCAACATTAGAGCTTGAAGGGGATGAAGTGGGAGGAAGAACTGAAGGTTCTTCTATGGCCTGCTCTGCACTTGGAGCCTCTGAAATTGTATGGTCCTCCTCCACATCTGGAATGTACTCCTCTTCTTTTGGATTAGGAGTAGCTCCTTCCCCTTCTTGTGTTGTAGTTGGAGCTTCCACCACTTGTGGCTTGACCTCAACCTCCTCCACAGGCTTGACCAATAAGGGAACCTTTGAAAACTCAAATTTAGCATCCCAACTCTTCATATTTTCTATCATTTCTTCTTTGTTGGGTTCCTCTATTTGATGTTCTCCTTGGCTGGTTTTGGAGTCTCTTCCCAACATGGACTTGGGAAGGCAAGAGGAGTGGTGGGTGGGGTCTGCACTAGTTGTTTCCTTGTTTTTGGTGGAGGGGAAGGCGTTGCTTTTGGCTCTTGTAGAGGGGAATTGGATTTGGAAGGGAAAAGAGTAGAGAAACTGAGGTGAGGTGGAAGACTAGGAGATGGAGAAATGAAATCAACACTTGGGGCAGTAAGTGAGGGGCTTGACTCTTGCCTCTACTGAAATGATAAAGATTGAGGAAGAGACAATGAAAGATAGGGAGTTGTTGATTGACTTACCCATTGACAAGGCTGTCTTGCACTTTACTTATAAGCCTCGATCTCCATAGCCCATTGTGTAAGCTGAGGCAACACTTCAACCATGAAGTCAAGATTCTCTTGAGGGCTGTAGTGTCTTGGAAAAGGGCCTTCCCATGGACAAGGTGCCCTATAACCAATTCTAAAAGCCCACATTTGAGTTGTTGCCCTTAATTGAACCATGCTAGCCTCCATTTTTTGAATCTTCTCCAGTAGACCAGCATCCTCTGCATAACTATCACCATCATATGCGTCCCCTTGTTCTTGATAAGGTCCATAGTCAAATTGGTTTTGACACTGCTCATATGGGTAAGCATAATGGTCCTGGATTTGATTATAATGCTAATCTGGAGGAGTTGGGAAATACATTGGAGGTGGATTGTATTTTTGTAAGTGTGAGTTCCATGAAGGGAACGAAGTCATGATTACACAACCTCATGGAATGGGAGAAAATGAAAGAGATGGAAGAAGAAAATGGATGAAATGAGTGGAAATGGATGGAAAAAGTTTGTAACTTAGAGAATGGGTTTTGACTAGATGGAGTCACTAGATGTGCTTGAAAGTGCCTCCAAAGGCTGAAATATTCACCAAGAGCACATCGAACCTGATGAAGTGAAGTGGTAAGGTGCTTCAGACCTATCCCACCAGGCGTGCCAAAAATTTAGTGTGAAATCACAACACCCCCAAATGAGTGGTCGGATATGCTTTTCTAAGGCAGGGTCATCTGGTGTGATTTGCATAACATGGGACCATCTCTCAAGCTGTGGGACTTGCGGACTTGAGATGGCCCTCTGAGAAAGTTGACTTCTTCTTCCTGATCCTAATGCTAAACTACTCCTAATGCAAAAATGACGTCTAACTACACCTATCCTAACAATGCCAAGGAGATAGGGAGAGAGAAAGTGCATAAAGAGGGAAATCCTACACTAACGAGGTGATAGCACCAAGAAAAGGGAAGTGTTGATCATCTATCAAAACGGCCATGAAATGAAGGGAGGTGAGGTGAGCAATGAAGAGTATGGACAATAGCATCACAGATCAAATGTCAAATTCACACAGAACTCCATTTCAATCCCCATGAACATAGCTCCCAGATCTAAATGAAACGTCCAAAACATGCACAGAATACTCCAGAACGATGAGAGGCAAGAAGATGCAATGAAAACAGGTGAAGGATGGACAAACACATCACAAAAATGAGTTTTATTGCTTTAAAATTTTTCACAGAGCATCATACACGAGCAAGAGACAAAAATGCCAATTTACAGAGTAGGGGAGGAGATTCAAACTCTATTTCGACCTTGGGGAAGAAAAGAAGAGGGGAGGCAGAGAAGAAGAATGAACAACCTTTTACAATGAATCCTACCCTCGTCTATATAGATTCGATCAGAGAGAAGAAAGAGAGAGAGAGAAGTGGGAAATGCAGATCAAAGCTCAACCACTGCTATTAATGCTTCTGCTAAAATCTACCCACAATATGTCACTTCTGGCTCCCTAGTAGGTCGAATCGAATCAGATCTAGTATTTGAAGAGATTGGATTCTATGTTAATGGCTTGAAGAAATTTCCTTCATTTTCCTAACCTAACCTCCTCAAAAATTAAAGTCTTAGACCTCCATGGTGTAGGTGAGGCTGAGATATTTTCAACGGCATTAGATTTGCAATATTTTGAGCCCTGAGCCGAAAGATATGCCCCTTCAAAGTTTTTATCAGATCCATACGAATGGATGGGGAAAACAATTTAAAAATGGGTCCCCCTTTTGAGATGAGACGCGTGACAGCCAGATTAGAGCAAAAATGGCCTCGTGGGTTCAAAATTTATTTTTTCCCCTTTTTCTACGAGAATAACAAAATCCAGAAAACTCCCGTGGCCCTGAAGCTCCACTTGGACATGTGACACTCTTTGGTTGGTTGGGGGATGCGCTTCACCTTTAATTTTATGCCTTTTGGATGAAAGACAAACTTTTAATTTTTCCCCCGACTCCCCGCCTTGGCTTTGACTCGGGTCTATATGTTAACTTTTTCCTTGGCGGAGTCGCGGGCCATTTTGCAACTTTTACTCCCTTTTGAGGTAACAAGGGGAAAAAATCAACTTTTTCCTCGACTGCCTACTTTCCCCTGGGGCACGTGTCAGTCTGGCACTCGCTCGGGAACCTTTTCTCCTTTTAACCCTTGAAACAGTGCCTTTAGAACACTTGGTAACTTTTGTCGGCTGGCTTATGTATTGACTATTCAACTAACTCTGCCCCCTTTGAGGACACGTGGAGGCACCGTGCTTGTTTGTAAACCCGACCCAAATTTTTCCTTTGGAAGAGCGTTAAGTTGACACTTTTCGGCCTTCGCTACTTTGTGGACTTTTCAATGGTCCCTCTTACTTATCAAATTTGGGCTATATGGCGAGCTCATGCTCACTTGGGTCTCTGCCTTGGGACCAACTCTTGGAGATGCACTACGCTGACACTTGGCACTCTCCACTTGCACATTCATACTTAGCCAATTTTTGAGGCCACCCTATCCACCTTTGACTTTGTTTGACCATTTTACCTGCCTCCGTTCCGCCCTAGGACACATGGAGATGTGGCGCTTGTTTGAGCCTCTCTATTTGGATCCATCTTTGGAGAAGCGCCGCGAGGACACGTGGTCTCTTCCGTTGCCTCCTCCATACTATCTGACCATGCAATTTCATTGTTGAGTCTTCTGAAGCTTGCAAAATATATTTAAGACATGAAATGACTTGACATAGTCATTTTCTTTGCATAGGGTCATTTAATCATTCTCTGCCCCTACCACTCCATTGTTGAGTCCTCCCTTGACCCTTTAAATAGATTTAAGATGTGGAAACACTCAAAAGAATTGTTTCTTCTATTTCTTCTTATGCGAGGTCGAATTTGACTCCCTCGGGCTTCTGTTTTCACTTTTTTTGGTTTTGGGACGTGAGCTCATGGGTCTATATCATTTACCTTCATGTGTAGGGCTCGTTCTGACCAATTTTTTTGGGATAGTGAATTTGGGATAACAGATGTGAGAGATACATTCGAGAATAGGATTAAGGAACTCGGTTCATTGGTTGTGTGAAGGATGGTTACTTTAAAAGGAATGACATTAGGCCTTGGTGGGATAATCAAAGAGCTAAAGAAGAAGGGTGAAGAGTTTACCCCTGAGCAAGTGCCGGATATTTCCAGATTGGTGCTAGATGTAGCTATCAAGGAGCTTACAAGGTGGGAAGAGTTGGAGAATATCCTAAATAGAAAGTTCCTAGAACTACTCCAGCCACGCCAGGAACAATTTAAATGTGTGCATCATGAAGGTTTATATTATTTGATTCATTAGGTATATACCCCACCATTCTTTGATCGTCCAATTCTTTATTCTTTAATTCTTTGGAGAGCATTCTTTTGATATTAATATTTTGAGGATGGACAACATCCCTAGTGTGGGGTAATGTTGGTCTGAAGAAATGGCTAAGTACTAGACTAGACATGTGCGGGAGCTAGGAGCTGCAAGAAAGGAGAGGAAGTAGGAATAAGAGAGTGCGTGGAGGTGTGTGCACCATGAAGAAATAGTTCAGCATACAAGGTTGTGCACATGTAGGCAAAGGATTGAGGACTTAGCCAATTTTCTAGACATGGCTAAAAATAGAAGAGAAGAAGATGGAGTGCCATTCAAGCAAAGTCTATAACTAAAAAAAGCATTATGACTTAGTAGGAAAGAAAAGGATAAGAAATCACATGTAGGGAAAGGAAAAGGAAAAACACATGGAGATGGCTAATAATAGGATTAAAATAGATAAAAACACATGGCTATTTATAGCTCAATCTATTGTTAACACTAGTTGTAAAAGCATGCAATCTATTTGTGAGCACACCTCTTTTTAAGAAGGTGCGTGTAGGCAGTGAAGGAAAGTCCCCACCCTCTAAATATAAGTGATGCTTCTTTGTAATAGACAGCTAGTAGTTAGTGGTGAACTTGATAGTGTTATGGAGATAAAAACACGTGGCTATTTATAGCTCAATCTATTGTTAACACTAGTTGTAAAAGCATGCAATCTATTTGTGAGCACACCTATATTTAGGAAGGTGCATGTAGGCGGTGAAGGGAAAGTCCCCACCCTCTAAATGTAAGTGATGATTCTTTGTAATAGAGAGCTAGTAGTTAGAGGTGAACTTGATAGTGTTATGGAGGTATCAAGTTAATGTGAGCCTAAGTACTTGATATGGAGTCTGTATGAGAATGCGTATGGTCCAACACACTAATGTAATGGATTGTAATGTATTCAACTCCTATGTTATGTGATGAATTATTGTTGTAATGGAAAATTGTGTATGGATTGCAAATATCTTTATGTATGAACATGGATTAATTGGTATTCAAATCTTGATATTCATTATCTATGATTGATTTCCTTATTATATGTGTTGATGAACTGTCATGGTATAATGTTCTTCTTGGATAATTAGTTGTTATGGTTATGAATGGTTAATAAACATTCATGCTAACATATTGCTAAACATAACAACGGAGGGACTTGGAAGCTACACGCGCTTTGGGTGAGCTTCTAGACTTGTTTGGATGAAGTGCAAAGGACTACATTGGGTAATAAAAGAGACTACAATGAGTGGTATTCCGATATCACATACTTTCTCACATGCGGAGAGTTCCCGACACATCTTGATTATAAGAAAAGGTAAAATCTAAAGCTAAAATCAGCTAGGTATGTCATCTGGAATCATGTGTTATATAAAATAGGACTTAACGGGTGTTTCCTAAGGTGTATTGATAAAGAGCAACAAGAAACTTTGCTAAAGGATTAACATGACTAGGCTTGTGGTGGAAATGTCTTTGCCATGGTGAATTCTCATAAGATCCTCCATGATAGGTACTAGTGGCCTACATTGTTTGCAGATGCTCAAGAATGGGTTTCCAAATTTGAGCCTTGTCATCAATTTTGGGAATACTGCAACTTGTTGCAATCTCTCTTTTACTGGTGGTCATTGAGGAGCATTTTCAGTAATGGGGCCTAGATTTTATTTGTGTACTCAATCCTCACTCGAGTGTAGAGAATGCCTACATGCTTACAATAACAAACTACTTTGCAAATTGGGTTGAGGCCATCCCAGTCAAACAAGCTAATTCTAAAATGATATGCAACTTCATGAAAGAGAACATCATCGTCTATTTTGGAATTCCTAAAAATGTGGTCGTTGATAATGTAACATATTTTTGGTCAATGTAATTGACGAGTTATGATATAGCTATGGAATCTCACTCTCACATGCATTAGACTATTACGCTCAAGGGAATTCTCAAGATGAATCTAGTAACAAGAGTATCATGACAATTGTTAGTAAGATGGCTGGTCAAAATCAGAGAAATTGGCACAAGAATCTTTATGATGCATCATGGGCGGACAAGATCACTCTAAAAAAGGCAATTGGAATGTCACTATTTCAATTTTTGTATGGGATCAATTCTGAAATTCATGTCACGATTGAATTTCTTGCTTTGTAATTGGTCAAAGAAATCAAAGAAAACTAATTCCATGATTCTCCTGATAAGAGAATCTTATATCTTGAGAAACTTAGGAAGATATGTTAAAGGTGGTTGATTGAATCAAGGAACATCATTTGAAAGTGAAGAATGTATTTCATAAAAAGGCTAAGGAAAGAGATTTTCAAATTGGTGATCTTGTTTTATAGTGGGATAAAAGAAGATAGCCATAGGCTAGTCACGATAAATTTGACTCTTTATGGCTAGGACCATTTCAGATCCAAGAAGCTTGTGGAGAAAATACTTTCTATCTCTCATATTTGGATGGTACTTATTGAGAATTGCCTCGCAGTGGGCAATACTTGAAATTGTATAAATAATGAAAGTGGGTTGTCCCATGCCTGTACCTTAGGTGATTTTAGGTTGTGTGTTTCCCTTTCTACATTTTGTGTTTGTTTCTTGTTATGTGTCTATGTTCAATAAAGGAAGTTTCATTGTATATCTCTATTGTAACTCTATAGCCTAATGGATAAGGAACTAGTCCATGTAGTGTCTTTATATTTTGGAGTTCATTCTTATCTTGTATTCACTTTGTTTGATCTAGAGCAAGTCCCTAAAAAGATCAAATTTTTCTCATGCAAAATGTTAGCATGAAAAATTAAAAATTTTGAACATGACAACCTAAGCCACCCTTGAAAATCCTTCTCTCGATCAATGTGTACCTGCCCTCCAGCTAACTCATTCAATGTGTTACCCTCATTATGACCTAGATGGATGTGCTAATATGATTTTCAAGTGTGTTTCATGTGCAAGGATGTTATCCAAGATCCAAGCAAAGACAAGTGCTTCTGGAGGCCCCGAAAGGCCTATTTTCAAGCTTTTAGCACCTAGTGAACACCCTTCGGGAATGAACAAAGAAGAGCCAATGAACCCAAGAAGTGTGTGGTATAGCCTTGTTATCACCTAAGGCAGTTTATGAAGTTTGTGTAAAAAAATCAGGTTTACGAATAAGTCATGCATCTTCGGGCTACTTGTGGCATGGTATAAGGAAATGAAAACAATGAAAAAACTAGTCATCTTGTTCTAGACACAACATAAGCCTTGAGATAGATTGAAAAGAAAATGAATACTCGTTGAAAAGTTGAGGATACATTATTCACTTTGAAAAATGTTTTAGGAGATTATATGGTGTATATTTTGAGATATGGGCCTGACAGTCTAGATGAAGATCCCTGATCCTGGTTGAGATTCAACAGAAGGTTTTGGGAGTTCTATGAAGATTTGGGACTTGATTAAAAATATTGAATGGTGTATATAAATTCCTTTTCACACCTAATTGGTTGGTTTTCATTTTCATTATCAGACATTTTTGGGGCATCTCTTTTCATCGGTGCACAAGTTTGAGTATAATTGAAAAGGGGTGAATTTAAAATTGCAAGAAGAATTGGATTACGAAAATGGTGGGAATTATCTCTCTACTGCACTTTAGAGTCAAAAAAAATAAGGTTTGCTTGTGAAACACCTAGGGAAGCTCCCATGGCAAGAAAACGGGTCCAAATGACTATTTTTGGCAGTGTTTGGTGAAGGAAGGCTTCCAAAAGTAAAAACCACATTTGGATACCCACGATGTCCATTTTACCTCTTTCCAAAAGTGAAATTGGGGACATCAAATTTTCCCACCACATGAATCATAAGCCTGTGTCACTTACAAGGTAACTTGATGTGTTAGGATGTTGTTATAAACTCACTTTGAGTTTATCCCTCTACCTCATGTTGTTAGGACCCATAACACATTTTGAGCATGGTGATGTCCCTTTTTCCCCTTTTCCAAAAGGACAAGAGGGAAAAAAATTTATCCACCACATGGAGGATGATGTTGCCTCACTTAAGCCACCACTTCAAGTCTTAGAAAATTGTTTTCAACTCACCCTCGCCTCTGGCCCCTTTCCCATAGAGATCTGAACCATGACACATTTTCAAGAGGTTGATGTCCCTTTGTCTACTTTCCCAAAGCAACATGGGGGACATCAAAGTGTGACACCATATGGAGGATGATAATTTTTCACTTAGCACCTTCAAACTTGTCCACTAGGTTGTCATGTTCAACTTCTCAATTGATGTTTTTGACCCCCTCCTCATGAACCCTTCACCCGGTGCATTTTTAACATCCTGATATCACTTTATCCCTTAATAAATGTGGTAATGGACATGAGGACATATCAGATCCATTTATAAAGTTTTATCCCATCCTCACTCACCAGGTAAACCAGGTTAAACTAAGATGGTCAAGGGTGAGTTTGAGCAAAGTTAGCTAGGTTTGTTGATCCAATTTTTTCTTTCTGTTCAAGTTAATGAGCTAGTAATAAAGAAAATTTAATAGCTTCAAAATGAAAGGGTTTAGGGTACCTTGATGTATGATGGATGCAAATAAATGGGTGCAAAGTGGATGACCTCACTATAAATCGATGAACGTGCAAAACAAGGATAACTAGAAAGAAAATGGATTAGATGATATATGTGGGGGCTGCCCAATGAAGTCGGTTCCTAGAAGTGTTAACTTCCTTACGTAGATGTGAACCCACATTTGATAAAATATAATGAAGTAAATGATAGATGATTTGATAGGCATGCAAAAACGATAAAGAACAAAATATGGAAATGACAAAAATGGATGAAAGTATTGATTTGATCTAAATTAACACAAAGTCAAATGTACTGGCTGGGTCAATGGTGACCCAGACTACGGAGGAAGGTGAATGACAACTTTGAGAAAGTGGATTTGGACAATGAGCTTGAAATATAGATATGAATGGATCCAAATGCAAATAAGGTGATCATAAAAGCTTGAGAACACTAGAAATAACTTGCAGAAGGAGATTTGAGGCAAAAAAGTAGAGAGGATGGTAGAAAATAGGGATTAGGTTAGATTGGATGAAAAAAAGACTCATTTTGATGCGACTAGAGTGAAAAATAACAGTTTGGGGTGACATAGAATCGGGATGAGATCGAAAACTTGGAAATAGTAATAGAACATAAGCAAACACTGAGAGGGATATGGAAACAAGAAGTATGATGACACAGGACTAGGTTGGCAACAACCTGGGTTGAGTGACATGAAGGAGAGAAACACAAGATCTTAGCAACAAATCCAATCACATAGTTTCACAAGGAGGCAAGTTGCAGAGAAAACAAAAAAAATAATATTCAAGCTTATTTTCTCTCATTCGAAAACACACAATATATAGTGTTTTACAAGACTAATCCTTACCCAAATAATAGGAAGGAAACACTAAACAAAGGAGATTAAATCATCTCCATAAATCAAGGAGTGGAGGTAATAGCTCAACAACTCCAATGAGTTATGGGAGACAAACAATATCCCACAAACTAATTAAAAATAATTATAATGTATGCTCTCAAATGAGCTTATTTAAAGTGCAAAATAACTAGTTCACAAAGACAAGTGTGAACATGTTTACACCAACATGGCGATGACCTGGATAGTGTAAAACAAAGCTGAAGGTGGATGAGCTGAATGAGAAACCTACAAGTAGAATGACTAGAAGAATAAGTGAGGATGGAATTCCAATAGTAGCTGAACCTGCAAGACGTTAGATTCTAACATATAATAACAACGATAGCATATGATAGCATGAAATAACATAGAATCAAAATAAACCTCCCAAAGTATCCACAAGTGATGAAAGATAAGCTTCAATGGACTCAAGCGGGTTGACACGGCTGCAAGGATTCTCATATTCAAAGATAAGTTCACACAACACAAGAAAGCTTAGGTTGTGTCTCGCTTTGGAGGGGGTGAAATTAGTCTTATAGGTTTGACTACGACTTGAATGGATCGCTGCCTACTGCGGGCAATTGTTCTTTAGAGTGGTGAATGATTGATTTATTCGAGATATGGGGCTTTTAGGGATTGGGATAAGTGCTTTAAAGCATGTAGGTGGGTAAGGGTTTCTAGGGAAGTGTCATGAGTAGGTAGGAGATAAATATGGGTTAGATAAAAGATAGAAAAAGTGTAGGGATGTGGATTTAGGTGGTTAGGGATAAAATCATCCTAAAAAGAAAGCTAATTAAAGGTAATTAGCTAATGGAGATTAATTAAGGTAATTAATGAAGATTAATTACGAATTAAAAGTGTTAGGCTAATAGATGGGAATTTAAATAAAAGAAATGAATTAAATTAAAATGGGTCTAGATAGGACCATGGTGAAATATGCACACACGGGAAATCAAGGGTATCGATACCAAATTTTGGTGTCTACATTTTCCCCTTTTTTTCGTGTGGTTTGAATTGGGAAAGCCATGAGACAAAAATGATGAGATATAAAGAATAGGATGAAGAATAACAAAAGGTTGATGATGAGCTCCCCCTCAAACGAGGGATTGATAATGCAAAGGGGAATCGATGATGAGTTTGAAAGAGGTATATGTTGAAGGGTGGGTGGGAGAATAAATATGGGTAAAATGATAAGGCGAGGCAATATGCCCCAAACAAGAAGGATTTAAACAACAATAGAACCTATGGTGGTGATTTTGATATCATGTCGGTAGGGAAAAAATATGGTCTCAATGGAGATGGTGGTAATGTTGTACGAACCAATGAGTGGGTGATAATCACTGTGAAATGGAGAGAATCCAATGGGAAACCTCTCAAATGGATACGAGCCATGACCAATGGGTCATAGGAAGATATCAAACTATGTGAAATCAAATGTGAAAATAATGTGAAATCCTTCATGGATGAGGAATCGATAAAAAGGTATACGTCCACAAAGGACGAGTAAAAGCAATGGTGCCCCAAAAGGGTATAGAACTAGCTAAAAGGGAAAAATACAAAAGAATGATGATATAAAATTCTCCAAGGGGGAGTAAATATGGCCACAAAGGTGGAATTTGAGAACAAAATATATGATGCCTTAGCGAAGGACACAAAAAAAGAGGAGGGCAAGCCAAAACAAGGACTACTAAGGTGACTCGGCAAAAACTAAGGACAATCGACGATGACCCAAGGGGATCGATGACGACTTGGTATCGACGACTATATAATCCCGAGGGTCAGCCGAAGATGCTCATTTTCATGTGTGTAATTGATGATTGAGAGAAAAGAGCTAAAAAATAATATTGAGAGATGGAGGTTGTACGAGCAGTTAGAAACACCAGAGGGTGCGTAGGATGGTGAGTAATGAAACCCACGCTTGTATTTTAATTTATTTTATGTTTTTTTTTTTTTGCATTTTTCTAGAAAAAGGATGACGCCAAGGGTGGTTGGCAGAGACTCAAATGGTTCAATGTTGACTTGTCCCTAACGCGTGTCGACCAACCCCTACACACATTGACCTGACCTGGGTCGACGTCAACCATGGCTAGATTGGAAAATTTTGATAGATATATGAGATGATGATGGGAAAACTAATGTTTATGTGTTGTTTGTATGATTTCAGGCCAGGGAGACTTTATATTTGAGAGATTGAGTCCCAGCTCTATATGAGAAGATGAGAGGATATGTGACCGATGATGAATGGGATCACTTGGCTGCTGTGGGGTTAGGAATATTTAGACATTATCAATGGATCTCGCGGGATGTGGGGTTGATGATAACTTTTTTGAGATATGGGACATGTAGACATGCACTTTCTAGTTCAAAACGGGTGAGATGATGATCACACTGGAGGATGTATATTGCATCCTTATACCGCTAATACATGGGGAGAAGATAGTCCCCATCATAGTCGATAGTAGGCTGAAAGTACTGACATAGAGTTTTGGAGCTGATGCGCCCCTTATCGGATTCTCTTTAGGGGATTTTTCATATGAGATGAGGTACAAGGCTGGGGTACCACAGAGTCGATTTATTTTTCTGGTCATGATGGTGATGTCGTGTTATGCATTGCCTGATTTGGGAGGAGCCATGTTTCCATGGGCTTTAGTAGGTATTATAGTAGATATTGTTGAGCATCAGATGGTGTTTTCATTTGGCACTTTTGCTAACGCAGGTGTGTCGGGAGCTATCCATGTACAAATTGGGGAGGAGATCATGGTTGGATGTAGGATTCCTACTACACTATGTTGGGCCTACAAGCATATTGTAGTGATCCGGCCATAAGGGATACCATGGGTCACTGGGGACCACATAGAGGTTGCAGTGGGGTTCTTGATATGGTGGTCCAATCAGGCTCATGGAGAGAGGGGAGAGATGAGTGTGGATTGGTATGTGGATAGGTTTGTAGAGATTGATGGGATTAGATCATATGGCAGCCATATCGAGGCTTCGTTGCATGGCCAGGGGCTGATGCAAAGTTAGTGGGTTTGTAGAGGACAAGATGGGTGCAGGGTAGACAACTAGAGATGATTGAGGTTGTATAGTTTGATAGGGTACGACGATAGTTTGGAGTCGTATAGATAATGCCTAGGGATCCTATCTCATATAGGAGAGAGGATATTGATAGGGAGTTGTCGAGTCTTGTCATGACAGATCCATTAGAGGAGGCACCAATTCCTTAGGATGATGAGGAATATGTAGGATTTGGAGTGGGATTTTTGATTGGATGACTGCAACTTGGACAACTTAGGTAGAAGGATAGAGGGGGGATGAGGAGGAGGAGGATATGGAGATTGAGGTAGAGGCAACTCTAGGAGGCTATGTATATGTGGACAGAGGAGTGTCTGCAAAGGTGGCATGATTACATGTGGAGTTAGGGTAGATTCATCTTGAGAGGGACACAATGATACAACATAGAGATGTAGTCACGCAGGAGAGGGATGAGTCACCCAAGACAAAGACCGGTACCACAGGCAGAGGGATGCCTACAGGGACCATTTTGGAGATCTAACAATGATCGTAGCTGGTGATACTATGAGTGGTTGTCATGGAAGCATCACAGGGAGGAGGAGAGATTGTACCTCATGGCATGATTTCTATGGATCGATACAAATCCTTATCCATAGAGGCTAAGTATTATGAAGGGATTGTGATCAAGAAGCTATCGTGTACACTATGATATTTGAAGTATGTGCAGAGGAGAGTGGTAGCTGAAGCTGGGCCATCTAGGAGCACAAAAATTGTGGCTCAACCGCATTGAGGAGAGGGCCAGGGCAGAGGTGACAAGGCCGATAGAGAGATAGAGGGACTTGCCTCAAAGGGGAAAGATTTTAGGCTTTCTTATGTGAACTTTACTAGTTTTACTGACATCTCTGCTTTGAGAGAGGACCCTTAGAGGTCAATGATGTACTTATACACTATATTTTAATGATATATATATATAATAAATTTGGTCTAGATTATTACAAATAATCTAACACAATAATAAAACACCGAATATTATTATATTGAATTTAGAAATCATTCGGGATATAATTGATATTGATAGAGGTTACATATATAGTGTTTGATCTCCTACAATGGTGGAGTCAACACTCATCTTCAATCCCTCATATCTCTCTCCATGAATCTCTCAGTCTTATCTCCTAATATCTCTCAAACATCCCTAGGATCACTCACACTACAAAATAGCTACGTGAATTGTTCTCACAACTCACTCAAATAATTAAACTATTACAACTATATTATTAATATGAGTTCTATAAACTCATTATTAATAATATTACAATTTATTTAATAATGTTACACAATATTTTGGTAACATTCACTCCCCTATTGTTAACATTATTAATTCCCAATATACACTCCCCTAATGTTGACATGGTATAACATAACTCCTTTTTCTGCAACATGTTGCATGGGCTTGCCTCATAATCTGGATCAAAGAAAGGCATGTAAACTTCCAACTAGCTGACTATCTTGCTTGCACATGACCACAACTATGTGAAGGAATGCATCCCGCATTTACTCCATGAAAAGAATGCACTCAACATTCCACTGGCAGATCATCTTCATAAAGAAGGAAGGCAGTCAGAGGACTGCTACATCAGTAAAAGTTTATCTACCTTTTTACATCTGTGGTTTTCTGGATCTACCACCAACCCTTTCCAAATCTATGAGTGTTACAATAAACTTAGAGACATACTCTACAATGTTTTCTTCTAGGAGGTTACATATAGGAATTTCTCACACATTACAATTGAACAAGAATGTGACATTTGTTCTTATTACAAAAAATAAACACACATACACACACATTGCCACCACAACTTCATGTAGCCCTGTCATTGGTGAATGATGAGAGGTCGATGATTGACCTCCAGCCTCAGTTGCCTCGTCCTCCATGTGAAACTAGTTAGTTACTCAACAAATTTCAAAATTAGGCTCAACATAAAATGCCCCCCCTCAATTTGAATTTTCTTGTCGCGTACAAATGAAAATGTGACCAAGAGAAATGCAGGCAATTTTTTTTGAATTTTCCTAATAATCACCTAAATGACACTTTTAGACTCTTATACACTGAGACGATACAAAATAACGACTATTTGACAGTGACACACAAAACAGTAATAGAAAAATGTCAAACAAATTTTAAAATGATGGTGACTCCATACTTAAAAATGTAATAATCAAAAACTCAAAACCAACATTAAAATTTTACATTTAAATAATAAAATATCATCTTGTTATCCATCTAAATTGATAAGGGCAATTTGCAGGTAACTATACCAAAAATTCTATTTTGGCCCCTAGGGAAGTTTGATAACGTTTGAAATAGCCCAAAACTCCCTTTCAAAAAATCAAGTTGTTTAAGGACTTAGCCGTTTTTGGCTTTTCCTTTGGGGAGAAATTTCTGTGTTGACATGCTGAAAAGTGTGCCATTTTCCTTTGGGGAGAAATATCGTGTTGACGTGCAGAAAGTTGCGCCACTTTATAAAGGGGAGAAAATGTCGTGTTGACGTGCTGAAAGTTGCGCCACTTTAGAAAGGGGAAAAAATGTAGTGTCGACGTGCAGAAAGTTGTGCCACTTTACAAAGGGGAGAAAATGTTGTGTCGACGCGCCGAAATTTGTGCCACTTTACAAAGGGGAGAAAATGTCATGTCGACGTGTTGAAAGTTGTGCCACTTTACAAAGGGGAGAAAATGTCGTGTCGACGTGCCGAAAGTTGCGCTACTTTATAATGCAAAGAGTAGTTTCTTCTTTCTCGGATGCGTTGATCGTTTTTGTAAAATATTTAAAAATCATGTTGGCATATACAATGACCTCATCCATGTTGCACCATGGGATGTTGCCATCCAAAAACTTTCCCAAGTCAACTGTTGACTTTTTAGATATTTTCTAGATCTTTTGTAAATATCTTGTAAGATATTTTGTAAGTAGTGGGTTTGCTTTTGTCTTCTTTCCTCCTCTCCTTCTATAAATACTAGAATACTTGTTGTATTCTAGGTGAACATTTTTTGTATGAAAAGAGAAGTGAGGAGAGAAAGACTTTGTGTTTTCTTGCAACAAAAGAAATATTAATACACATATTCAGACTTTGTGCTTAATGTGTGTGTTATTTGCATCAGATCTTTCTTAAGTTAGATCTATGTTTTTATTCTATTAGATTCATTCCTACTATTGTCATATGTTCATCAATATTACTTTAATCATTTATGCAAGTAAGTTTGGCTCTGTTTACTACCAGCCCAAAGCATAAACCTTTTGACCTTTCATGTCTTGGAATTCATTTCTCTTCTTCCTTCAGATCTACCTTCCTCCGTTCCTTCCCTCCTACCTTTCTGTTCATTGTTAAAACTACCTCTACTGGGATGAGATCCCAAACCTTCTGAAGTTAGAATAGTGTAGATTTGCATAGATTCTGCTTGATAGATTAGCAATAAACTGGTTTCACTTTGCTGTCTCAAAGAGGAGCTATGCCCTGCACACTATTGCCCTGTTTCCCCATGACCTGCCTAACCAAGATTTTTCAGACCAACAGTTTTTGGCAACTCCGTTGGGATCAAACTAAGGAAATAACTAAAAAAAAAAAAACTACAAAAATCACTACCAGATTGTAAATTTTAACCCTTTGCTAAAAATCAATTTTTTTGTAAAAGTGATCCAAACTGAAAATTTCCTTAAGAAGATCCATGGATCTGGACCAGATAGAAACTTTTAGTTCGCTGAGTTTTTACAAAAACTTGTATATTTCAGTAGATCTGAGATTTTGACATTTCATGTTATTTTCAAAACCTTGCAAAATTCAGGTCAAAGATCCGAAAATCAGCCTACTAAATTGACCCAATTTTTATCCTTATTAATCTTTGTCAGAAAACCACAATCGGTTGTTATAAAAAAGGGTAAAATTTAAATATTGAAAAAAGTACATGCTGCTGATTTTTACCAGAAAAATCAGAAAATTAGCAAGTATAAACAAAAAGATTGTTGTAAATTTGCTCCTGATTGTTGTAGATCGGATGACAGGTATCGTTGAAGGGAGAACCATTTACTCGTAGCACAAGAGCTCGTGGAGAAGTTGATTCCACTTTTGACCTACTTCAACGACACAATTTCTGTATCACTCCACCACAACTCACATCACTGAGCTCAAAGAATCGATCAGCAAGAAGTGCCTCGACTCCACAAAAGAGTTGGATTTCACAGGGTGTCTCGACATCAACTTGCAGTGTTCTATTGCTAAGTGGAACCCCACTCCCTGCTCGCATTATTTTCCCTACTTTTCAAATGGCAGTAAATCTACCTGTACCATGGGGAAATGCCATGGGTCCTCTAGCATTGCCACATCTAATCCACTCCCTCCCCCAGGGAAATCGCAAGAATTTCCCAAGATTTGATGGGAGTAGAAATCAAAGCACGGACGCGCATATAGCTGCATTTATTATGTCATGCAACATTCTGGACATGACTCATGAGGACGTATCGATACGTCTCTTTTTAGAGACCTTGCAAGGGCTTGCAGCAGAATGGTTCCAACATTTACCAGCCAGATCCATCACCAGTTGGGCCACATTGCGGACTACATTTGAAGACAAATACAAACCTTTAGAAGATGCATTTGTGTTATTATTGCAAATCACTCACATGAAGAAGGAGACCAATGAAACCATGCGTGATTTTATCACTGATTCAATTCACTGATCAACCGTGTGCCGCTTGCCATGATGCCAACATTAGAAAATCAGAAGTGTTTCTTCTTAAACACCATGAGTTCGAAAGTAAGTTTCTTACTTTTACAAGAACAAATACCCACCTTGGCCCTTGCTCAAGCTACGGCCATTCGGATAGAAGACAACCTTCTTATATCTGGTGAGTTAAGATGAGAGCCGTCAAAATCAAAGGCTTCAACTTCTTCTCAGACTACTTCATCAGATCCAACATTCCAGAAGATGGTGAATGATTTGCTCTCATTAAAGAAGCAATTGACTCAAACATCATCTACTACTCCGTACCAGGATATCCCATGGAGGAACTTCACTCCCAACAACGCCCCCAAAGGCTGCGTTTGCCTACTACTTCTCCAAGGTTAGCAATTGAATCCCCTCGGTTAATGCTTTGGTTGAAATCGAAGAAGATGATCCAAATTATGAAGAATCTTCGTCACAAGGCGAAGATGATCAAGATGTCGGTGAACCGACTGGCGACTCTACTATTGGGTATATGGAATTTGAAGACGAGGAATCTGATGAAGAAGAGGGTACCCAAGGGTATAAGAGCGGACAATCATACACAGTTTTTACTCGCTCGTAAGGAAAATAAGTAAAATTTGCTGCTGAAAAAAAAAAGGAAAAGGCTGTGGTAACTCCTCCTCCAACGATCGCTAAAACAGATAATCCCCTTCCCACTCAGCCTCCTGTTAAACATTTTATAAAGAAATATTTTCCTCCTATTTCTCCTCCAATTCAACCTTCCTCCAGTTCCATAAAGACCAGTAATACTCCCCTACAAATGTGAAAAGAATGACTCATTCCTTTGTTAGTGCAACCCTTGGTCGCATTCGATATAATTGATCACGCCAAAAAGACCAAGATCCAGATGTCTGAAGTTGAGTATCTTCAGTCCAACCCATAAAAATTTATAAGATTAACTAAGTATATCCAAAGCCAAGCTACCATCCCTCCTATTTACCCAAAGGAATTCTTCCCATTCCTCCTACGTCTCACATAAACATTGCCTCAACTTCTACGTCGGAGAAAATTGAACCTTTTACCTATCTTTTATGATCAATGGTCATAAAATAAGTA